>CANTUT010001779.1:132500-259239 GCA_947687605.1 Reutealis trisperma | reverse complement strand
TGCATTTAGCATATGCAACAAGCCTTTAAACCTCTAGGTGTCCCGTAGAGGACGAGTTGTAATCTCGTGAGGGCTTCCAATGGTGATACCCACAAACACCTTTAAAACTCAAATTTTTCAACTATTTATTTCAAAGATAAATAAAATATCACAAAAAAAGAAATTTAATCCTCGCGTACTTATGTTAAAATTTTTTTTTAAAGGTCTCAAGAAATTAATATTTACAAACAACATATCAATATTATTGCAAGTCAAGCTTCTATCTCAGATTCAAAATAATCCTCATCTTAATCATGCCTTGAATAACTATACATTAAATCAACTGCAAAGAAATTATTGCACTTCAGATAGGCATACACACACTGATATCTTTAAATGCCTCTATCAAAAGATATAAAATAGATGTGCAAATCTCATAAACATGTTAATGCAAACAATCTCCACTAATGGAATTCACAAATCAAGAGAGATCAATAGATCTTAACTAGGCTTGTAATGGGGCTAACACAAGGTCTTTTGGCTGAATAAAGAAAGGCTAAATGAACAAAAGTAAGATAATTATGCCAAGTTTACAAAATCAATAGCTCAAATAAATGAATTATATTAATGAAGGATCTTTTTTTCATCTTAAGCACTATTGTTTTTCAATGTTTTCTTCTTTTAAGCCCACCTCTTCTTCTTCTTCTTCTTCTTTTTTTTTTTTTCAACAACATTATTCTAAAGACAAGCAAGAATTATTAACTTTTATTTATTCAATTTTCTTGCTTTCCCCCAAACTTTTTTTAAGCAGAAGGTGGTCTTTTACAATGAATAATGCTTTTAGTTATTAGATATCCTTATTTTCTTTTAAAACTTTAATAATTCTCTTTTCTTCATTAAAATGGAAACTTGACAAAATTATCACACAAACAGGGTGAAGGATAACAATTAAGGTTAATTAACAAAGAAAAGAAGGCTAAAATTAACAAGGCACAAATGGGTAAACTAGGAAAAAAATTAAAATAAGGGTAGATACAAGTAACAGGCTAAACAAACAATGCCTAGATCATATCTCTCTTTCAAAATGAATTCAAAATTTCACCTCAAAAGTTTGC
The DNA here is from genome assembly GCA_947687605.1 of Reutealis trisperma. NCBI lineage: Eukaryota > Viridiplantae > Streptophyta > Magnoliopsida > Malpighiales > Euphorbiaceae > Reutealis > Reutealis trisperma. Next base: position 258,145 of record CANTUT010001779.1, on the reverse strand, counting down.
AAAAACATGTTCTAAGATAGGTGAGGCAAATGAGGATAAAAAATGTGTAGAAGCCCTCTCTAAGTAAGCATACACAAATTCAATACAATCAATATAATGCAAAGCAAAGCAAAACATAATCTTAATAAAAGTTAATTTCTTACCCAAAATAGTTGCTCAACTTGAAATACTTTAATAAATTATCCATAAATATCAATTATAATTTATCATTGGCCTTTCATCAAATTATTTAACACAAGCATATTTTATCAATAAAAGAGTAAAAAATTTTAAATTTATTCATCAAAACACGAAAGAAATTACTGAAAATAAAAAAAAACAAATTAAATCTCCCCCAAACTTGCAATGGACATTGTCCTCAATGTCAAAGAAACAAATCAAAAGAAAGAAAATACTCCCTCTTGTAGAAAAGTGGATTCCAAATTATAAACAGGATATACATTTCACTTCCTTGTTTCTTGTAAAACATCTTGAAACAACACTAAAAGCAAGCATGAGAAACTAATCACACAAAAGAAAACATTATTTTTTTTTATTTTTGTTTTTATTATTTTTTAATTTTTTTTATTTTGGAAACTAGAAAAAGAAAGGAAAAAAGGAAAAAAATACAGATGCGTATCAAGAGCATAAAAAATACTCTTTACTCAGCCATCTTGTATGAATAACTCTTGAGTTAGTTAGTTAGTTTTTTTTTTAAAAGGAAAATCACATAAATTTAAGATGCGTATCAAGAGTACAAAAGTAATTCTTTACTCAGCCATCTTACATTTAGTGAATCGAACCTAAAACTTCGCTTGATCAAGTGCAACAAAAAAAAACACACACACAAAACAAAAAAAATGCAATAAAAAAAACTACAATAGTTAGGGAAGTTATAACCGGAGATTCAGATATAGTCCTCGCTTTTTACTGCTACTGGCCCTGGGATGCCAAACTACCTGTTCCATTAATGGATCAGGTTCGGATTTAAAGTTTTGCAGTTGATCAATCAATTGATCAATAGTTGAAGCAGAGACTAAGATGCGTCGACTCGCTGGTGTCATAAAACCCTGTTCCACAATATGATCAAGAAAAGATAATAAACCATTATAAAAACCATCAACATTAAGTAATCCCAATGGCTTCTGAAGAACAGTTAATTGTGTCCAAGATGCAATGGTGAAAATATCTTCAAATGTTTCTAAACCACCAGGTAATGCGATAAAAGCATCAGCATTGAGATTCATGTATGTCATTCGTTCGTACATGCTATTGACTTGTAACTCATTACCTATAGTTCCACTAGTAATTTGTTTATTTTGAGCTAAAGCCTTTAGAACTACTCCTAAGACTTTACTACCTTTAATATATGCAGAACTTGCGACACAACCCCTTAACCCTAAACTACCTCCCTCAAACATCAAATCAATTTTTCGTTCAGCTAAAATCCTACCAAATTCATTAGCTGCTATCAAGTACTCTCTTTTCTTGCCAGAGTTTGGACTACAAAAGACACAAATGGTTTTGAATTTGCGTGTTGAGGATTCTGCCATTTTCTCTCACAGATCTCTCAAAAGGGTTGTGTGCATATTGACAATAATGAATGTGCATATAAAGAAACTAGAAGAGTAAAAAAATAGTTCAATGGGATAAAATAATTATTGATAGAAAAGTATAAAAACAAAAATGATAATAAAAACAAAAATAATCAATGCTGTATGTACAAATGTCAAAAGAAATATTTGAAAAACTAAAAAGAAACAAACATTGAAAGATTAAAAAGCTAACAAAAGTAGAAAAATCCGCAGGATATATATAAAAGTCAAAAAGAAAATATTGAAAAGCTAAAAGTAGATATTGAAAGACTAAAAAGTTATCGATAGTAAAAAAAAATTTGCAGGAAAATAAAATCTAGGTGCTAAAAAGTCAAAAAGTACTGCAAGATGTAGAAAAAAAATTAATGCATTGAAAAATAAAAAGTTAGTGATACACCTGATTATAAACAGTAGTTGTGATTTTGGCTCACATCTTCCTCTGGTTTTACGTCCAGTAACGGCTTACACGCCTTCTATGAGTCGAGGATAGGCTTCCCATCCAGTTTTCTTATTAACTGGCAAACAGGGTCTTTTATCATCAGATTCCCTAGACTGTAACGCTGCTTCTCTTCTTTGAATAGTTCCCATAAATCTAAAAGAGTGCGCTGAACTTGTCCACAAGGATGCATCTCAAGAGTCTATAAGATATTATCCATAGACTCCGTACTCAGTCCATCCTTTATGAATTTAATTTTGTCTTCTCGATTTATGGATGCAAATCCAATATTTCTACAGTGTGTGTTGCAATTCCATCTTGCACACTTGTAGCAGACCCCCATTCTTTTAGCTCTTCTCTTCTTGAGTAAGAACTTCTCCCCGTACCTAGCAAACATTTAATAAATGAGTCATCAATCTCACCTGCCAATCGTACTTTGGCTTCTATGATCCAGCGAATATTCTCAGGAAGATTCAGACGCCTAAATGCCTTCATTCTTTCCAGTCTGCGTTCGTCAATTTTTCTGAGCACATCTTGGGGAAGAGTTGAAAATCTATTTTTTAGTGCTGCAAGAGATGCTTCCATGTCTAATTAACTTTGTTAAGAAAATGAAAGAGAAAATTTACAACGAAACAACTAAACAGAAATAAAAGAAACCTAATAAAGAGAAAACTTGGGTTTCCTCCTAATAAGCTATTTAATAACTCACAAATAACACTAAAGCAAAATTAAAATAGAACAAAACAAACAAAAGAACAAAAGAAATTAAAAAGAAGTAAAAAAGTTAGAAATTTGGGTTGCTTCCCAAAAGCGATTTATTTATAGTCTTTAGCTTGACTATAGCTAGATTTTCATTATGGAGGATAATACACAAAGTATATCATCTCGATAATTATGGAAAGATAGACTTTTGCCAATTTTAATGAGTCAAGCCATCTTGATTTGAGCCTGCATGGAAAAAAATTAAGACATAAATTATTTAATATTTTATAATTAGGCTCATAATTTTTAAAAACTTTCCAACGAGCTCTTTTTCTTGCTCTAAATTTTCTTAAGAAATTGAGATAGGAAGGTAGTGTAGTTGAATCAAGAGTCGGTGAGTGCTCAGTTGATGGTGGTGAATGCTTCTTATTTTATTCCAAGTCATCAAATTGATATTCTGTATGGTTTGGCATATTTGGTATTGTTTTTACCAAACAAACTGAAAGAGTTTCCTTTGAGTTCTCTTTTTCAAATACCTCTTCAATTTCCCTATCAATTGCAACCACTCTGTAGATATCATCCATTAGAGAAGGATATTTGAAATTTTTAGGCAAATTGGGCTCAACCTCTTCCTTTTTATCTTGCTTGCATGAAGTATTTGGTTGATCAATCATCTCTTCTACATCATTACTCAAAGAAACTGCCAAGCATTGCTCTCTAGAATGTTCTTCAATTTGGCTTGTCAGGTTACCATGGCCTTGAGTATCTAATGGACTAGTGAACTATTCCATTTGTACATCAAAATTTGTATTGTGGCTAGTCCATTGACTCATCCTATCTTTCAATCTTTCACATCGTTCATGAGTAGCATTTATGAATCTTTCCAATGCTGCTTCATAAGATGGTCTGTGCTCCTCAAATGGTGCATGATCTTGAAAATCATATTGATAAGGATACCATGAATTGTTACCTTGATCGCATTGGTTTTCCCATGAAAAGCTTGAATAGTCACTCCATCCTGAGTTGCTTATGTTAGAATATGGATAATTCTCATGCCTATTATAATTTGGAAAAAATTGTACTTGTTCTGCATATTGACACTCAGAATTCAAATGATTACCTCCACACAGATCACAACTCAAACATGAATTAAATAAAGTATTAGTATTAACTTTATCAATTAAGTTAACCAATGCATCAATTTTAGCATTTAATTTACTAAAACTATCCTCACCATACATGCTTGCTGCTCTATTTAGTATCATTCCTCCATCAAACCATTAAAAGTTGTGGAAAGTCTTTTTTTTTTTTTTTTTTTTTTTTTTTTTTTTTTTTATAAAAGTCCTGCAAAATAAAAAAAAATAGAAAAGCAAAACAAAATCTAAAGTAATAGAGTATATCAATCTATTGATATTGTCAAAAATTGCCTTCCCCGGCAATGGCGCCAAAAACTTGTTGCGCGATTTCTGCAAGTGCACATATCATTTACAAGTAATAAAATGATGAGTAAGTATCGTTCCCACGAGGAAGGGTTTTGTCAAGTACCAATTTTTAATATTACTCTATTATTTAGAAAATCAATTATGAGATTTTATATTTTAAGCTAAAATGAAATTGAAGTAAATAAATAATGATAAATATGAAAATAAGATTAAAAGTCTAGGATTTAGAATTCATCAATTGATCACATATGATTTCTTTATGATTTTTAGATGGATTATTTTTGCTGGAATTAATGATTAGATTTCCCTAAATTATATGATGCTCTCTCTCAAGATACAACATGTGTGTTCATATTAACCTTACGTCTACTCTCGTAATCATAAGCAATTAACACAAACCCATTAAGTTTTATGGAAATTCCTTTTAAAAAATCACAAAGGAGTGTTCTTATCTCTAAGCAACACATGCCCTAGGTCTAATATCTTAATGAACTAATAGTGTGTTTCCACTCTCGCTACTTCACACAATATCTTAAATCATGCAATTAATGGCCAGTTAATTACAAGCATTAAATTCTAAGATAAAAGATTAATTCCAACAATCACCCAATCAATTAAATATAAATAATTATATGCAAATCAAAAGATTACATCTAAAACCTAGAAAAATAAATTTAGCTATTCATAATTAAAAGAGAAGAAACAATTAAATTAACAATAAAAATAATAAACATAATAATAACTTATAATTAAATTCAAGAATAGAGTTTAGAGAGAACTTGTTTTGGAACACAATCTTTGATGAACTCAAGCTTCCAAAAACTCCTCCTCTTGATCAAAATAAAAAATAAAACTAATCTACTATAAGAAAACATGTGAAAATCTCTCTACATATTTTTTTTATGGATTTTCTTTTGATGCCATTTCCCTTTACCAAGCATGGTATTTATAGACATATTTGGTGGAAGAATTCAAGTTCCATTAAAATTCTTATATCAAAAATTTAACATTGATAGTTAGGTTAGCTATCAACCATTGAATTCCTTCATCAATATTCAAAAATGGTTAGGTTGGCTACCAACCATTGAATTTTGGCCACCAGCCATTGAATTTATTTCTCATGGATTGAAAACTTGAATCATTGCTTGCATCATTATTTTTATTACATCATTTTGATCTGCAAAAATAAAATAAAAATACTTAAAATATGTTATAATTTATTTATAAATTGTAGAACTATTTATTTCTAAAAATAAGTAATAATATTATTGCATTCTTGAGAATTGAGCTAAAATTTAAATTTAAACAATTAAAATAACTCTAAAAATATAGAGTTATCACTAAGCACATTCTTTTCAATGTGTACGACATCCAAATTATGCCTTATCAAATTGGTATTCCAATACGTCAAATCCTAAAAGATATTGCATTTTTTCCACCCACAACTGCTTCTTTTTGCAATTTAAGCATTCGCAGCTTCTGACTCAATCTTTGTCACTTTCATCAATCTCAAATTAGTGATGTGCTCTAATATCTCTATACCTAACCGTATCGTTGGAGGCAAGTCATGAACTACTCAATTCTTAATAAGGAGGTCTTGTTCCATCTAAACTGATGATTAGGATGTAAGAACTTACGGTAACAATCAAACCATGATTGTTTACCCTCTTTAGAAAGTGTGAAAGCATCAACATTTTCCATTAAATATGGACAAGCAAATTTGTCTTGTGTACTCTAGCCATAAAATATCCTGAACATAGGAAAATCACTAACAGTATGTATCTGAAAATTATGCTTTATTGATACGTCATATGTTTACATACCAATTTCCTATAACTGTATCAACTCTACAATCAAAAGCTGCAATAACACATTCAACTTCTGCTTCGAATTATTTAGACAGGGGATTATTATAGCAAGAAACAGGTATTCTTCCTTCATACACATCCGTGGTGGCAAATTATATAAAGTGACAAAATCAGCCAAAATGAATACTATTATCCAGATTGACCAAAATGTTGAAAACCATCAATGTATAATTCGAAACAAACATTATGGATTTCAACAGCAAATAATGAATTCACCCAATTGAAATTCTTCCATACTTCAGAATCTGAATAGTGTCGCATTACACTCTCCTTCTCCTCATGCTCAGCATGCCACCTCATATGTCTGGCAGTTGATTCAAAAGTATACAATCTTTATAGCCTCGGAGTTAAGTGTAAAATACAATATTTTCTCGTAAGGAACTTCCTCCTTTGACGTATTAGCACCTCGACACCTGGACTTATATTTAGAAAAATCATAACATGTATTCATATTATTGTCTTCGCTCCTATATAACATGCAATTATTTCTACAGTAGTAAATCTTCTTAACTAAATTCCAGTCTTTGTATTAATTTCTTAGCACTATATAAATTTTTGACCATTGTATTATCATCAGGCAATGACTCATTATACCATTGTAATATCTCATCATAATACCTTTCAGATAAATGGTGCTTTAATTTGATATTCAAGGGTCGTGCTTTAGTAGATAACTTTGATTATTTTTCATAACTAGCCCACAAAGCCTCATTACCTACATCTAACATATCATACAACTTATGAGTAGTGGGATTTAGTTCTTCCTCAATTCCAGTCCAATCAAATCTTGGACCAGCAACATCTATTACAGTATTATGATATGCAGATAGAGAAACATCATAATAAACTTCAATTTAATTTTCATCTACCGCTAAAGTTTCAGACACACTAACTTTACCATGCAAATACCAATCGTAATAACCCGAGACAAAATCCCTATTTATAAGGTGCAGATTGACATTATTTGGATCATAAGAATTTGATTCTTACATTCATTATGAATATACAGATATCTAATCTTACTTCCACTTATAAACTATAAAACTAGGATGTAGCAAGTTCAATGAAATGGTTTACACATTCTAAGAATTTTGGATATAGATACCCATCCTGAAGTCTATAATACATCTAATTTCTATTTAATCTCATGATTAAATCCTAAAAATTATGAAAACAACATTTCAGTAGTTCAATCACACAGAAAAATAATCACCAATATATGTTGCTTTTAATTTTAATTAAATTTTTAATATCTAATTCCACCTCCCTATTTTTTCTTCCCCATATGGTAATAACCTACCTAATTTAGAAACTTATTGCCATATAACTATTATTGCTATATTCGAAATACATAATCCCATAGAAATATTGGTAGCATTTTTCTACAATTCTCTAATGCACAAAATGAAAAATGACATAAATTATGATATTTTTTAATATGCAATAAGAGAATATATAAAAGATGATTTTGAAATTTCAAACAAAAGTATGAAATTGATTGATATATCAAGTTATATAAGACAATGACATCTCTAAATTGTTCACTTTAGACATTTCAGTATCCTCTCATCATTTGGTGAGAAGGATACTAAACAGGGTATCTACTGTTTGCCTATATTTATTTTTCATTTTCAAATAACTATATTTTTTGACTTTTTATTGTGTAAAGTCTAAAAATACAATTAAAAATAATTGAATATCTTAACATAAATAATAACCTTGTAAAAAAATAAATTCATCAATTTCCTATAATTCACAATATAACGAAATCACAACATAAATTCAACATATAAAATAGGAGATTATATGCAATCAAATAATTTGACTTTTTTTTGGAGTTCAAATTATAAATTTTTAATCCAATTTCAAAATTTTATTATTTTTTAGAATTTTATAATTAAGTTGAAGTGTAATATTAATTTTAAGAGTAATTTTATTCCTAATTTCACTTTTTTGATATATTGTGCAGAATTTTTGCACACGTATATATAGTGCAGAATTTTTGCAAAAATATAGTGTAAATTTCTGCCAATAAATAGTGCAGATTTTTGTAAAATATAAAAACAAAAGGCCATTTTTGTTATTCACTAAGGATATGATGTTCCAATATATTTTATTTGTTATTATAGGTAAAGAGCAGGTAATAGTTGACATGTTTTTCAAGCAACTTAAGTTATATAGTGAGGCTTTATTTATTTAGATATGTAATTGATTAAATAAATATAGTGGGTTTAAACCTTTTAAACATTATTATTTTGGACTTCATATAATTTTAAATTTATATTTTAGATTTAAACATGTATTTTTCTTATATTTATCTATTCAAAGGACTTTCACTATATTTATTTGTCTATTTAAAAAATTTGTTACTGATATAATTATTAATTAAGGAAAATATATATATATATATATATATATATATATATATATATATATATATATATATATATATATATATATATATATATATATATATATATATATATATATATATATATATATATATATTAAAATTTTAACTTCCTTGATCAATTTAAAAAAAAAATTGAGTAAATAGAATAAGAAATTAATTTAGGTAATTAATTAAAAAATATTTTTTTTATTTTTTAAATTTTAAGCCAAATAAAAATTTTATTTATTGTGCATTTAAATTATTTCTTAAATTTTTTTTTATTAGAGAAATTATTTCTTAAATATTTTAGATTTAAACATGTATTTTTCTTATATTTATTTATTCAAAGGACTTTCACTATATTTATTTGTCTATTTAAAAAATTTGTTACCAATATAACTATTAATTAAGAGAAGAAATATATATATACTAATTCCATGGAATAAAAATTTTATAATTTTTATGAAATATCCATTTCACAAAAAATTAAAAAATTTATATTTTTTAGGTTATGAAATAGAGAATTTTCATTCCTTTAAAAAAAATGTTGGCAAGTTCAAATTCAATACTATCACCATTTTTTTTTATTTTCAAATTTTCATTATATATATATATGTGTGTGTGTGTGTGTATATTCTAAAATTTTATGGAAAGAGGAACAAAATAATTAAAGACAGAAAGATTTAGAATTAAGAATTAACAGGTAAGATAAGTAGCAAGTTAGATCTTTAAAATTTGATTATTAATTTAGCATGTAATAGGTCATTTCATTCAATAGTTAAGATTAAAATTTGATAATTCAATAATTTTATATGCATTGGGACACTTTATCCTTGGTGCATAGCAAAAATCCTGAAAATAAAATCTTTAGAATTACATTGTGTAAATTTTTTTATAAAAAGTGCATAAATATATAGGTACTTATAACAATGACCATGGAGTAAAAAGTTTAAAATAACATGCAGAATTTCAAACGAACATGCAAATCTTCATCAATTGGTACCCCACCATCTTCAATGAGATCAATAGAAAAATAAAGGTCAATTGGCTCTTATGTTTCAAAGATCCTTTGAAATTTTTGAACATCATTCAATATTAGAAATGTGGAATTTCATCTAGTACTAACATCAAGACACAATAAGCTTTTATTCTTCACCTTTTCAATCTCAATACATTTTTAAAATTTTTGCAACCTAGATTAAGATTGTCTAACATATCTAACAGAGTCCTTCTAACTCTTTTCACTACTTCACCCACTTTTTTCAAACCTTCTACCATAATAAGATTGATAATATGTGCAATACACCTCATATAAAAATATTTGCATTCTGAAATACTATTTCTCCAATTAACCAATATTTTCTTTAAATGTGCGATTATACCATCATTGCTACTTGCATTATCAACTGTAACAGTAAATACATTATTAATACCCTAGTCAACCAAGTACATTTTCAACTACCTTATCAATGGCTTCATCCCTATGGCTGATTATTAGATAAAAGTTCAAGATTCTCTTATGTAATTTCCAGTTAACATCAATATAATGTGCTGTAAGACACATGAAATTGATTTTTTGCATACTAGACTATATATCATTGGTAAACTCTTTGACCAAAACTTTTAAGGTATTTTTTAATTTATCTCTTTAATTCAAGTGAAAATCGTAACAGTCTCGTGAAATTGTTTATCTAGATGGAATATGAAACCTTTAACATGCAATTGACATGAAATATCTCAACCCTTCTTCCTCTATGAATTTAAAGAGTAACTCATCAACAACAATCATATAAGCTAAACCCTTTCTTATTACTTCTTGATCAAATTTTCAATTGGCAAGAACACCCATATTATCACCCTTCTCTTTATAACCATTATGTTGAAAACTTAATTGCACTCAGCGAGTGTCTATCCTATAAGGATGCTTTCTACATGAACTCATATGATTTATTAATGCAATGGCTCCATTTTTTTTGTTTCAGCAGAAATTGGTGCTTGATAATAGTTACACTTACATTTTAGGTCATCATTTTCTTCAATATGCTTAGAAGAATGTTACCACACCAGCGGCCTTGGCCTTTTTTTTTTTTTTTTTTTTCCTTTTTGGCTTAAGCGTTGCTCCTACCTTCACTTTATTTGTAGGCTGAGTTCAATATTTGCCTCGTCATTAGGTGAACCTCTTTCTTGTTATGACATCTAAAACAAAATATTATGTAAGCAATAAATCAAGCAAAAAGCTATATATTAACCTTGCATAAATATTTTATGGAAGTTTTTGAGAGTTATTAATTGAAACCCTGCAATAAAAAGCATAAACACATATAAATAAAGTCATAGAAGATAAATAATCAACAGTTCATATTGCAATTTCTAAAAATTTATTATTTTTGGGTTTCAATGATAAAGATGGCAACTTTATAATTTTCTTACTAAAAAAAAAATCTAATTTTGTAGTATAAAATGGACATTGTCATACTCATATAGATTGGAAAAAAAAATAAAGACATACTTTTTAAGTTTTTTAGATTAAAACAAATAGACAAATGAGATAGTAGAAAATAGGTATGAAAAAAAAAAACCATATTCTAAATTAAGATAATAAAATAATGTATCTACCTTGTAATAATAAAAATAAAAATATATAAATGTACATGTAAAGGATATTTCTGTTAATCTCTTGATAGTTTTTGCACTAACCTAATTGATAACCAATAACTATAAATTTTTTAAAAAAACCGAACTGAATTGAAAATCGAAAAATGCATTGCTAAATTAACTAAATTTTGCTGGTTGGGTTCGGATAAAATCAAATGCTGCTCCGGCATAGATACATCACATCCAAAGCAGAGGCAGACAAGTACAAAATCAGGGCTTGGATGCTGCTGATGTGTTTGGTCATTTCAATACTTTAAGCTTGAAACTTGCGGCTCTTTTTAGCTTACAATTACGAACGGTTCCTCGTGGATTAGGCTATCAGCTTTTGTAGTTTCCCAAAAAAAAAAAAAAAAAGGCTATCAGCTTTTGTAAGGAATATTTTACAATATTCTTGTAATTAATAATTTCATATAATCAAATCGGTAATTTAAATTTTTTTTTTTTGATATTTCAGATACAGGATATACTTGAAAATTTAATTACCATAAATTTATATTTCTAGATTAGTAGTTTTAAAAATGGATATTTTATATATAAATTTTCATAAAGGTCACTGAAAAAACTTACATTACTATATTAAAAAGTTAAATATTCACACATGGTTTTTGTACTTTTAATTGTATTCTTATAAATAAATTGCTTTTTAAATTAATAATATATATTTATATAATTAATTAATTAAATTCAATTGAAAAGCTAAAAATTAAGGTTAACATTAAACTTATAACTACAATAATATGTGTGAATTTTTCTGTGATTTGCAATTAACAAATTTATAAAACGAGTATGATAATATTATTAGATAACTTCAGTAAAATCCTATATAAGTCAATAACTACATTTATATAAAATTTTATATAACCAATCACAAATAATTGCCAATCTTAGGAATATAATATTTACAAAAATTATTTCAAATTATTTTCTGGTGAATTGAGGAAAAAAGTATTTATAATTGTCATTGTAGATTATTTTAATATATAATATTAGTTAACATCTTTTAGTTTAATTTAAGAAAGTAAGAGCCAAAATAGTTATAACTTTGCATATAGCGTAAATAGAGCGGATTACAGTTCAATTTGATTTAGTTATTCAAAAATAATCAAACCAAAATGATTTTTTTAATTTTTTAAGAAACTAATAAAAAACTCTATTGAATTAGATTTAAAATTCAGTATAATATAATTCAATTCTTCAATCCTTTTGAGACAATATGGTTCAATATGATTCAATGTGATTTTTCATTTCTTCTTTAGTTGAATTTAGATTTTTAGCTATCGCTGTTAGCTAGCAACAAAATCATCAAGGCATAACACAACTCAGCAAAATGAAGTTTGTTTTAGATGGATTTTCATACGTTGTCAAATGATGTATTAGAGATCTCAAATTGAGATGAACCTCTTTACAAGTGCGTTTAGGATTGAATTTTTCAAAAGAAATTTTTAATAGAATTTTTCAAAAGAAATTTTTTATATAACTATTTTTAAAAAAAATAATAAATTAATGTTTTTTTTAAAAACAAATTTAAAAAAATAGTTTATAAAAAATAATAAAAATCAATCAATTAAATAAAAAAATTTTAAAAATATTTTTTAAATTTATAACAATAATTTCAAGCACACTCTATATAATAAAAGCCCAAAGTAGAAGTAATACAAATTTTAAAATGATTTAAAAAAAAAAAAGGTAAAGTGAAAGTGTTGTTAGGACCTGGAGAACCTGTATTACTTGGGAGATATTCATTATGGGCCTTGGGAGAGACATACTCATGGGCTTGACACCACACTCTAACCCAAAACTTTAAGGCAATGGGTTTATGGGTCATTCTCACTTATATGTCCCTCCTTAATCCCATTTCTTTCCAATGTGGGATTCCATACACTTGATAATCCTAATAATCTCTCCCTCAAGTGTGAACATCCACATTGGACTTAGGATCCCCCTTAAGCAGAAGTCTTAAGTATTACGGTCAAGAGCCTTACACTTCACCGGCTAGGACCGCACCGGAAATCACTTTGCTCTTCCACGTGAGGGGTGCAACCCACATGATCTAACCACCGTCTCCATACTCGTCTCTGCTGAACCATCAGCTCTGATACCACTGTTAGGACCTGGGGAACCTGTATTACTTGGGAGATATTCATTATGGGCCTTGGGAGAGACATACTTATGAGCTTGACATCACACTCTAACCCAAAACCTTAAGGCAATGGGTTTATGGGTCCTTCTCACTTATATGTCCCTCCTTAATCCCATTTCTTTCCAATGTGGGATTCCATACACTTGATAATCCTAACAATTGGTATCAATTTGTTGGTTTGTAAAATTCCCACATCGGAAATTTGAAGAAAAATGGGAGGAGTCTTTAGTTATAAATAGACTCCTCCTCCCTTAATTTTTCTCATCCCAAAATTGCCCTTTCCTATATTTAGGCAATTTTATTCTTTCTCTCTTTTGTAATATTTCTTCAATTAGTGAAATATTATTTTGGTAGTGTTCGAGTACGTAGGCAAAATTGGCCGAACCTCGTTAAATTCTAGTGTTCTCTTTATGTTATTTTGTCTATTTAATAGCTATTGTCATGTATAATTGTAGTTAATTATTGTGCTATTAAAATTACTTGTATTGGTTAAATTCTGTCTAAGAAAGTGGTTTTTAAGTTGGACCGTTGTGACCTCACCACTTACCTAGAAATTTTTCCTTTGGGTGATTTTTAGTTCAATCGTTCACACTCTAGTCACCTGAATAATAGTTATCAAAGTGAATTTTGTTGTTATTGGTGGAAATTAACTCGAATTCCACAATAATTGGTATCAGAGCTCTTGGTTTATTTTAGTATACTTTGTGGTTATGGCTTAAGCTGATCTTCCACATCAGAAAATTTTTTTTTAGGCTAATTGGCATTTTGCACTGACAGCTATTAAATAGAATTTACAGCAGAAATGGCAGACAGTACAAAATCATCCACATTTTCATCATCGTCAATTTTGGCAAGAACTACTGTAACAAATGCCAGATTTGCAGTGGAGATTTTTGATGGCACCGGTCATTTCTGCATATGGCAAAGTGAGGTTCTAGATGCTCTTTTTCAGCAAGGTCTAGATATTGCCATTGAAGAAGAGAAACCAGAAGAAGTTGAGGAGAAATAATGGAAGACTATTAATAGATTGGCATGTGGTACAATTCGATCGTGTCTTTCTAGAGAGCAGAAGTATGCATTTTCGAAAGAAACTTCTGCAAATAAATTGTGGAAGGCACTGGAAGAGAAGTTCTTGAAGAAAAGTAGTCAGAACAAGCTCTATATGAAAAAGAGATTGTTTCGCTTCAATTATGTACCCGGTACCACTATGAATGATCACATTACTAGCTTTAATCAGCTGATGACTGATTTGATGAATATGGATGTAACTTTTAATGATGAAGATCTGGCTCTAATATTGGTGGGATCACTTCCTGATGAGTTTGAGTACCTTGAAACTACTCTACTTCATGGGAAGGTTGCTGTATCTTTCAGTGAAGTAACTATTGCCTTGTATAGTTATGAATTGAGAAAGAAAGAAAAGCAAGAAAATACAAGTGTAGAAGCTGAAGCTCTTGTTGTTAGAGGCCGTTCGCAGAGCCAGAATAAAGGAAGGAGAGGGAGATCAAAGTCAAAATCCAGACTGAGTAAAGATGAATGTGCCTTTTGTCGAGGAAAGGGGCACTGGAAGAAAGATTGTCCCAAGCTAAAGAATAAAGGAAAACCTGAAAAGGGAAAGGCTGTCTTAGAGTCAAATGTAGCTGAGTATGATGAAGTAGATTCAGACTTCTCATTTGCTGCTACACCATCAACCAGCAGTTCTAGCTCATGGTTGCTAGATTCAGCTTGTAGCCACCATATGACCCCAAATAGAGAATGATTCTTTGATTTTAAAGAACTAAAAGGTGGAGTTGTCTACACAGCAAATAATTCCCCTCTTGACACACATGGGGTTAGTTCAATTCGCTTGAGGAATCATGATGGATCATTCAGAACCTTAACAGGTGTTCATTATGTGCCGGATTTAATGAGAAATCTCATCTCTGTGGGAACCTTAAAGTCAAAAGGTTTAGAAGTAAGAGCGAAGGATGGGATAATGAGGATTATCTCTAGAGCACTTGTGATAATGAAGGGAATTCGAAAAAGAAACAATGTGTATTACTTTTTGGGTAGTACAATTGTTGGGATAGCAGCAGTAACAGCTTCTACTACTGATCAGGAGTCAGAGGCAACCAGGTTATGGCATATGCATTTGAGGCATGCTGGAGAAAAATCCTTGAAATTACTAACAGATCAAGGATTATTAAAAGGAGCACGGGCTTGCAAATTGAATTTTTGTGAGCATTGCATCAAAGGGAAGAAGACAAGGGTGAAATTTGGAACAGTAATCCATGATGCTAAGGGTATTTTGGATTATGTTCATTCAGATGTATAGGGGCCTTCCAAGACAACTTCTTTGGGAGGAAAACACTATTATCTTACCTTTGTTGATGATTTTTCCCGAAGAGTTTGGGTGTATACGATGAAGACGAAGGATGAGGTGTTGGGAATTTTCCTTAAATGGAAAAAGATGATAGAGACTCAAATAGGTAGAAAAGTCAAACGTCTACGTACAGACAATGGTGGAGAGTTCAAAAATGATCCTTTTTTGAAAGTCTATGAAGATGAAGGTATTGTCAGGAACTTCACCGTCAGAAATACACCATAACAGAATGGAGTGGCTGAGCGTATGAACTGGACATTGCTGGAGAAGGTTCGGTGTATGTTGTACAATGCTGGATTGGGCAAAGAATTTTGGGCTGAGACTTTAGTATATGCTTGTCACCTTATCAACCGTTTACCATCGACTGCTATTGGTGGCAAGACACCATTGGAGAAATGGTTTGGAAAACCTACTACAAATTATGATTTCTTACATGTATTTGGTTCCACTGCATATTATCATGTTAAGGAGTCAAAGCTGGATCCAAGAGCAAAGAAGGCAATATTTATGGGGATCACATCTGGTGTAAAAGGCTATCGTCTTTGGTGTCCAGAAACTAAGAAAGTAATCTTCAGCAGGGATGTTACCTTTGATGAATCTACCATGTTGAGAAAGGTAACTGATGAATAGACAGATGGTACTCCACAGCAGGTGGAGGGTACTTCCAAATAGGTGGAGTTTGATGGTAACAGAATTATCCCAGCCAATAAAGAAATTGATGATGACTCTCCTATGGTAGAAGAAGAGTCAAATGATGAAGAGGTTCAAATCCAAGAACCTCCACAGCAACATGAATCAATTGCACTAAGAAAGGGAAAGAGGACCATTAGACAACCTGCTCATTATGCTGATATAGTCTCTTCTACATCACCAATTGCAATCGATGATATTCCTACCACTTTTAATGAAGCAGTTCAAAGTTCAGAACATAAAAAGTGGAGGATCGCCATGAATGAAGAAATACAGTCCCTTCAAAAGAATCAGACATGGAAACTAGCTAGTCTTCTGAAGGGAAAGAAGGCAATTGGATGCAAATGGGTATATGCAAAGAAAGATGGATTTCCTAACGAGAATAATGTTCGCTACAAAGCAAGATTGGTGGCTAAAGGCTACGCTCAGATGGAGGGAGTTGATTATAATGAAGTATTTTCTCCAATTGTAAAGCATTCCTCCATAAGAATCTTGTTGGCTTTGGTAGCACAGTTGAATTTGGAACTAGTTCAGATGGATGTAAAAATTGCATTTTTACATGGAGACTTGGATGAGGAAATCTACATGACTCAGCCAAATGGATTCAAAGTTGCTGGAAAAGAAAAGATGGTATGTAAATTGGAAAAATCACTGTATGGATTGAAACAATCTCCAGGGCAGTGGTACAAGCGATTTGATAAATATATGATAGGGCAGAAGTATACGAGAAGCAAATATGATCATTGTGTGTATTTACACAAGTTACAAGACGGATCCTATATATATCTTCTTATTTATGTTGATGATATGTTGATAGCTTCCAGGAGTCAGACAAAAATTGAGAAATTAAAAACTCAATTGAACAGGGAGTTTGAGATGAAGGATCTCGGTGAAGCAAAGAAGATTCTCGGCATGGAGATTTCAAGAGATAGGAAATTGGGGAGGCTTTATTTATCTCAGAAAGAATATCTAAGCAAGGTACTAAAACGTTTTGGCATGAATGAGAAGACAAAACCAGTTAGTACACCACTTGCTCCTCATTTCAAGCTTAGTGCATCCATGTCACCAAAGAATGAAGCAAAAAGGGAATACATGTCAAAAGTACCATATGCAAGTGCTGTTGGTAGCTTGATGTATGCAATGGTGTGTACGAGGCCCGATATTTCACAAGCAGTTAGGGATGTAAGCAGGTATATGCATGATCCTGGAAAGGAGCATCGGCAAGCTGTGAAATGGATTCTACGGTATATTCTGAACACTGTAGATGTTGGTTTGGTATTTCAGCAGGACAAGCAAGAAGGTCAGTATGTAGTTGGGTATTGTGATTCTGACTATACAGGTGATTTGGACAAGCGTCGATCAACTACTGGTTATGTGTTTACTTTTGCAAAGGCACCAATTAGTTGGAAGTCCACTTTACAGTCAACAGTGGTTTTGTCTACTATAGAGGCAGAGTATATGGCAGTTACAGAAGCTATGAAGGAGGCAATTTGGCTTCAAGAGTTGCTTGGTGAACTAGGAATTGAACAAAAGCACATCAAAGTGCATTGTGATAGTCAGAGTGCTATTCACTTAGCAAAAAACTAGGTTTATCATCCAAGGACGAAGCACATTGATGTTCGATATCACTTTGTATGAAAGATTCTATAAGAAGGTGGAGTCATAATCCAGAAAATTCGGACCACTGAGAATCCTGCTGATATGTTGACAAAGATAGTAACAGCTATCAAGTTACAACACTGTTTGGACTTGATTAATGTTATCGGAATTTGAAGTTTGGCACTTCAAAGCGCATTAGACGACACTACTGAAATTTGAATTTGTGAGAGAATTGTTTGGAATTTTCCAAGGTGGAGATTTGTTGGTTTGTAAAATTCCCACATCGGGAATTTGAAAAAAAATGGGAGGAGTCTTCAGTTATAAATAGACTCCTCCTCCCTTAGTTTTTCTCATCCCAAAATTGCCCTTTCCTATATTTAGGCAATTTTATTCTTTCTCTCTCTTTTGTAATATTTCTTCAATTAGTGAAATATTATTTTGGTAGTGTCCGAGGACGTAGGCAAAATTGGCCGAACTTTGTTAAATTTTAGTGTTCTCTTTATGTTATTTTGTCTATTTAATAGCTATTGTCGTATATAATTGTAGTTGATTATTGTGCTATTAAAATTACTTGTATTGGTTAAATTCTGTCTAAAAAAGTGGTTTTTAAGTTGGACCGTTGTGACCTCACCATTTACCTGAAAATTTTTCCTTTGGGTGATTTTTAGTTCAATCGTTCACACTCTAGTCATCTGGATAATAGTTATTAAGGTAAATTTTATTGTTATTTGTGAAAATTAACTCGAATTCCACAACAAGTGTCTCTTCACAAAGATCCAAGAATCGCATAATTAACAGATAAAAATAAAATAAAATAAAAATTGAAACAACTAGAAGAACTAAAAATTGAAAAACTATTTATAAAAAAATAAGATCTAAAATTCTAAATTTACATATCAAATTCATAACCCGCAAAGAAAATACAACAAAGAAAAACGCACGGATCGAGTCAACAAACTTGGGAAATGAAGAAGTATTAGAGAAAGATTCATGACCGGATTCAAAACATATCTTAGTAAAAGATCTTAAAGATTTGGTATTTGTGTGATTATGGTTCATTTGAAAGAGAGAGAAGGCAAAAAAAAAAAAGAAATTGAAAAACAAAATAGTTTGACGTAGCTTTCTTAGATTGGAATATCCATTAGTTGCGTTTGGCGGTGGTATTTTAAAAAGGGACGAGCACGATTTGAAAGAACTTAGAATTTTAAAAATCTTTAAAATCGAATCAAACTTTAGTTATTTCTAAAATGGTATATCCAAAATCGAACCATAAAAAAAAAATTTTATATTGAATCATTTTAATTTTTCTTGATAGTTGGAAACAAATATTCAGATCTAATGGGACAGTTCAATGCGAACAGGACAAAAAGAAGATTCAATTTTTTTTATTTTTAAATAATTAAAAAATATATATTTTTAGTTTAAATTTAAAATTAAATCAATATGTAACAAAAATAATAATTAAACTATATAATGCATAATTAAATTTTACTTATATATTATTGAATTACCTTAATTGTGTTGCTAAAGTAGGAGTGTATGTGTGCACGCGTGTGAATATATATATATATATATATATATATATATATATATATATATATATATATATATATATATATATTGCAATTACAGATTTGAAAATAAAATTTTATAATTAATAAAATTAAATTTTATTTATACATTATTGACTTTTCTTAAATGTGTTGTCAATTCAATATCAAAGTATGTATGTATATATATAAAATAATTCTATAAATCATTTCTAATTTTAGTTTTTCAGTTTCATATGGTTTTTGGTATGAATAATTCATAATCTCTATAATTATACAAAAAAAAAAAAAAGACAGTTTGTAAAAGGTTAAATAATCAACAGAAAATTTTCTGTTATGAAAACTTTAAATTTAAATTTTTAGTACAGTTCAATTATCCGAGTCACATACTCAACCCTAATTTTAAAAGAGGAAATTAGGATTTCTCAATAAATTTATGAGTGACGAGTCAAATGACATATTAACTCTCACCTAGCAGCGTAACCTTTGTTTTATTATTGTCATTGTGGTCGTTGATATGCCTAAGTAAAGTAGTTGGATTTTAATGGCCTAAATAATGATTCTAAGATTCTGTGCAAAAAAAAAAAAATTAATAATAATGATTCTAAGATAATTCTTAAAGTAATGTTTTTAATGGGATATATATATATATATATATATATATATATATATATATATATATATATATATATATATATATATATATATATATATATATATTCAGCTTGATAGCTTGGCATCAGTATTTTTCAGTTTAGTATAATATGATTTAGCTTTATATAATTTTTAGTTTAGACATAAATTAAGAACTAATATCATATCAAATTAAGATTTTAAGTATAATTCTCACTCTAAATCTCAAATTTTTTATTGTAAAATGCTAAAATAATTCAATATTTTAGGTTAATCTAATATTTTTGAGCATCGTACTTAACTTTAAGTGTTAATTCGGTTTTTGAATTTATACTTTCAAAATTCTAAGATATTTCTAACATCATAAATATAATAATTTAAATATATAGAATTATGAAAATGAGCAACAAACAAATTAATTTTTTGTTTCCCATTTTAAAATATAATAATTTAGCTCAAATTGTTTCCACCTACTTTCTCCACTTTTTAGAGAGTTTTACTTGAATTAATAAATAATTAATTAATTTTAAATTTAGGAGAAAAATGAATTGAGAGACTAAAGTACTTTTGATTTTAAAATACTAAATTAATTAGTATTAATAACTCTGGACTAATAAGAATAAAGATAAAATTAATAAAAAAATTTTAAATTTTATTAATTGTATGAAGATGATAATTAAATAGAATTTCAGATATTATCTAAAATGTCAAATAAAAAAAAACGAATGGAGTATTTATTTTATATTTCTTGAAAAATATCAAGAATAAATATTCTCAAAGAGGCAAAGTTAACAATTAATAAAGGCTAGAGTACATTAATGAACAATATTAAAAGGGATATTTATTATTAACGGGTATGAAAGACAGTATGTGGGCTACTTTAAACTATATAAAAAATGTTTTGGCCAATAAATAAATATATATATATATATATATATATATATATATATATAATGTGAACGCTAATGTATTAGTATTTAAATGTACTAATTCAACATTTAAGGGGATGGTTGAAGTTTCAAAAATTACATAAAATTAATGATTTGAATCAAAAAGATTTTCATTATACCCCTCATTTAAAAACATTTATTATTTAAAATTTTGACACATTAATTAAAAATTATTATAATTTTTAAATAAAAAATTAATTTTTTATTAAAAATTAATTTTTTTATTTTAATGTAAATATATATATATATATATATATATACTAAAAAAATAAAAAAATTAAAAGAAAACAATAAATAATTTTTTAAAATTTCTGAAATATTTGAAAAAAATTAAAATAATGTATATTTAAAAAATTAATTTACAAAAATTATTAAAATAAAAGGCACGAATCCCGGGAAAAGAGGGGGGGTGGGTGTGAGAGGCAAAGTCATATCCATTTTAATCACACAACAACTCCCATTTGTTTGTTTCTAGATTTTAAGTAAAAGTAAGTTCAGTATCAGATACGAGAGAGAAAAAAAAAAAAAAAAAAAAAAAGAAGCAAGTTTCCATCTGTTTTCTCTCGAAGAAGCAGAGCTTCATAAGCTGTCCAGGTATTTACTATTACTACCGTACGAAACTTAAACTCACTTCGTGTAAATTAGGGCATTTACTCGTTCAGAGATCACACTGTAGTTATGTTTGGATGCATGAATAAGAAAAATAGTAGGAAAAAATTTACAAGGTAAACAAATCGAAATTATCAATAGCTCTTAATGTATGCTTAGTAGATTCAGAATAAGATTATATTGATCTACACATTTAGAAATAAAGTTTAATTAATAAATATAATTTTAAAAAAAAAAAAGTTAGACCATTTGTAAGATGGAAAAAATGAAAGAAATTAGTCTGTTCATGGGCGTTAATTACTATGTATCTATTATACAAGTATTTAGGGATGGTTTAATGATGAATAATTAAAATTTTTATAATTAACTGATATAATTTATATAAATTTGAATTAAATAATAAAACCAGTTAGACTGTATGATTATATTAATTTAATTTTGATACTTAATATTGTATATAATATTTTTATTTTATAATTTTATTGATTTTTCAGTATTGGTTTGTTATAATTTATTTTACAATGTATATTTAATTATTTATGATGAAATTCAAGGATATTAATGCAGATTAATTTTTATGCAGATGGACAGTATGGGTTTCCTAGTGGAGATTGGACTAGAAGGAGATGTTAATGGCAAAGTGGTAATGTAATTTTCTTACTATTCATACCAGATTTCAAGTAATAGTAAATATGTAGTCAATACCTTTATTATGTCTTATTTCTCACAATAAATGCGGAAATAATAGCAATATATGATTACATTTAAATGTATTATTATAAAGTCTAATTCGTTTGATAGATTTACATATGACATTTTCGCTAAGGTATACAAAATATTTAAAAAATTGCTTTTTTTTTTAATTTATAATTAGGACTTAATTATTTATTTTATTTGATAAAAATATTAATTATAAACAAACAATCAATTTCTATGCATGAGAAAATTACAGTATACATGGTTTTTTTTTATTAAAATAGCATTTATACGATGCTTTTTTAGTTTATACATTTCTACATTCTTTTTATTTCTTTTGTATGTTGTTTTTATATTTTTTCACGATTTTTTCTTTCTATCCCTATTTTCTCTCTTCTTTCTCTTTTGTTTTCTCTAGTTTCTCACTACTGTTTTAGGTAATTCTCATTTGTTTGTCCTTCATTTTCTCTATTTCTCATTTATTTGTCTTTTTGACGTCTTCTTTTTGTTTCGATTCATGATTTGTCACATGTATTTAGTTTTTGCAATTTTTCTTATTTTTTAACATTTTTTTTTTGTTGGATCTCTGACGATAAATACTCGATTCTTATAAATCACCAGTTTCGAAATCTACTTCTCAAATATTAAAGAAGTTGAATCTTTCAATTTCAGAGAAGGTTCTTTCAGCTGGTTGTTCTGAAATGGGTAAGAAGTCTGTGTTAAGAAGTGCCAAAAGAGTTTATGGTAGAGGGATCAGTGATAAAACTAAAGAATTAGATACAAATTCTTCAAAGAAGAGGGGCTTTCATTCTCCTGCTTCTGTTAATTTGAAATCGAAGAGAAGGAAAATTTTGATTGATGAACCAGTTGTGCAGGAAAAAAAGGTATTTTTTATTTTTTATTTTTTTAATATTTTGTTATATTTTTTATTGCTATTTGATATTGTTTGTGCTTTTATATGATTGGTATATGTTTGGTTGCTTTTGATATATATATATATATATATATTTTTTTTTTTGTTTTATGTTTGGTATATTTGTTGTTGCATTGTGGTTTCTATTGTTGCTTTTGTGGTTTACGTTTGGTTTCTGTTGTTTATATTGTTAATAAAATGTTAATATTATTTTGTTTGTGGTGTTTTATGTGCAGGATTGGGATTATTTGATTAGGGCAGAAGATTATTTTAATGCCAAAGTTGTCTGTCATATAGGTGACGAAGTTATTGGTAATCTGAAATCTTATCTTTCGGAATCTCAGCTTGATTTATTCCGAAAGACCTGTTTTGGGCATTTTCTCGACTTGCCTAAGTTTAAGTTTCAACCCCAACTCATTCATTGTTTATTGTTGAGGGAGTTGAAGCAGCCAATTGATAATGAATTGTGGATTGGTGTGCAAAGCTATCGCTTAAGGTTTTCAATCGAGGAGTTTGCTGTGGTTACGGGTTTGAACTGTATTGGTGATTGTAACAAGTTATCTTTTGGGAAAGAGAGTAATAGTCTAATTTCAAAGTATTTTGGTGGGGTTAGGAGAATTAACAAGCAATCAATTGAAGAGCTTTTTTTGTCTCGGAGGTGGGATTCTGATGAAGATGCATTGAAGATTGCCGTTTTGTATTTTATTCATTTGTTTTTGCTGTCTTCACCTAAAGAAAAAATTGTTAGCAAGGATGATTTGGATATCGTTGATAGTGGCAGCTATAACGATTATCCATGGGGGAAAGAAGTTTTTTATGTTACTTTGGAGTCTTTGAAGCGTAAGCTTCATAGAAAGCATAATAAGGGTGGAAGTATTTTTTATAGGTTGATTGGTTTTCCTTTGGCTTTTCAAGTATGGTTTTTTGAGTGCTGCCCTTATCTAGTTGGTAAATTGGCTGTTTTAGTTGGTGATTCTGTTCCGCGAATTTTAAATTGGAGTTCATCTTCAACTCCATCGTACAAAATTCTTCAGAATGACTTGTTTTCCAAATCTGCTAAGAAGGTATTTTTTTATTTTGTTATTAACGATATTTGTTTTGCTATTTATATTGTTTACTGATTTATTTTTTCATTCTTTGCAGTTGAAGTTGAAGAATATTACCCCAACCGCTGCAGAAAGACGAGAATTAAAGTTGGATGAATTTTTTTGTAAGGGTAAAGGGAATGCTTTTATCGCTGAGGATGAAAAATCTAATTCTGATTATGATGATGAAGACCACGATGATGATTTTGAGTGTCATGGCCCTCCAGAAAAGGTTACAGCCTCTACTTCAAAGCGATCAAAAAGTAGTAGATTTGATGGTGATGGTTCTGGTTTTGAAGTTGAAGAAATAAGAAAGGAGTTAAAGAAGGTTTCTTCTAGGCAGAAGAAATTATCTAATGATTTTTCTTCTTTAAAGCATTTTTTGGAAAAAAAGTTAGCTGCAGTATTTGATACTCTTTCTGTTTTGCAAAGAAAGTTGCAGAAAAATCCTGCTAGTGTTGGTGGCAAAGATTTTAAGGTATACATTATTTTATTTTTTATGTATACTTTCCATATACATAATATATACTTATTGTATATTAAGTAAATAGATTTTTAATATATTTTATATATTATTTTTTGCTTTTCATATGGTTCATATGCTATTTTATTTAATTTTTTGGCTAGGTTGTTGATGATAATGATGAGAAAGAAACTGAAAAGAATAGTGATGATGAAGAGGATATAGAGAAAGATACAGATGGTGATGGTGGTGGAGGTGTTGGTGGTGATGTTGATAGTGAGGGTGATGATGGTCCAGGCAGAGTTGGTTTTGATGGTGGTAATGGTAGTTGTGGTGGTGGAAATTATGGAGGAGTGGAGAAGAAAGATTCTGATTCTAATTTGTTAGTTCATGTTAATCATATTGTTCAAGCAGCCACTCTTTCTAAGTTAGTTGAGGTAATTTATTTTTTATTTTTTTACTTGTTCAATTTTTGGTATGTGTTTTGATTTTTTGGCATTTGCTTGTTCAAGAATCTACTACTTCAAAACCAGTTTTGGTAATTTATTTCTTTTTTTTTTTTTATTATTATTATTTCAGTTTTTAGTATATATTTTGATGCTTGTTCTTGTTTTTTAAGTATATGTTATTATGCTTTGAAGTATCTCTTTAGTATATGTTAATATTTTTGCTAGTAATTTTTTTAAGGTACCTACTAATGAATGCAAGGAGATTGTTCCTTATGAAGGTCCTGTGGTTGATCCTTCTTTGTTAGTGACTTCGTATGTTAAAAAAATGGAGATCATGCCAACTTTTGTTATGGAATCTTCATTTTTTAATGAATTTGGTTCATTTGAATCTGGCAAGGAGCCTATGGGAAGCAAAATTATTTTGGGTAGATTGTCACCTTTGGATGACAATGTGGGTGAGCCACCAAATTTTCAAGATCAACAAGTTTTTAATTTGTGGCTCAATCATGGGATGAAGAAAAGGAACAAGTAATTTTTTTTATATATTTGTCTTTCTTTTTTTCTTTGTATATGTTTTGTTATTTATTGATTTTTTGTTTTTTGTATTCTCTAGGAAGAAATTGTATTCAATAGAAGATAATCTTATTTCTCCTCCTTTAAACCTTGGAGTTGATTCTATTTATGAGAAGATGTGGTTTCATTCATTGCAGTATGGTGATCAGCTGATTTCCTCTTCTGTAAGTTATTTTTATTTTGTTTTATTGTTTGTTTTAATTTTTATTTTAATTTACTTAATAGTATATATTTGGTTGTTTATTGGTTTCTGTTTTCTTTTCACAGCATATTGATGTATTATTTTATTATTTGAGAAAGAAGGGGAAATACTCGAGTAGTTGCCAAGTTAAATTCACTACTACTGATAATCTATTCGATCAACATATACAGAATTTATACTTATCATATTTGAAGAAAGGAAAAGATGTATCAGTAGTTATATGTGATGATTTGGTTGCTGAGTATGTTCTTGGATTCTGTATGCATTGTAACACTCCATGGGTTGAAGTGGATCATATTTTGTTCCCTGTTCATATTAAAAAGGATGAACATTGGGTGCTTGCTAGATTTAGCATTAAAGAACGGTGCATATTTATTTATAACTCTTTGAGGTCTGCTAAGAATGATAGGGTGGTGGCTCAAGCAATTGAGCCTTACAGTATACTGCTGCCACATTTTTTGTTGATGCTTGGTGTGTTTGGTAGACGTTATGATCTTGATGCTAGAATTTATGGGAAGAAGGGTTTGATCGATCCTTTTGATGTCCAAATGGTCGATGGCTTGCCTACTCAAGTTAACAAGTAATCTTTAAATTTGTTTTTATGCTTTTTTCTTTTCTTTTTGTTATTAATATTTTTTTTAGCTTTTTCTAACTGTCTTTTGTTTTTTTTGTTTTTTTTTTTTTGGTAGTGACTGTGGTATTTATATTTTTTCTTTTGCCGAGTATTTTGTTCTTGGCAAAGAGATACCATGTACAAGTTTTAATATTGAAGTACATCGTAGTAGGCTTGCTGTGTTGCTCTACTCTTACGCCAAGAGAAAGGAAAGCAATGGAATTGAAAGTGAATCTGAATTCCCAGGAAGGTTTAGATACCAGGAGAATTTGAAGAAGAGGAAGTCGAGGGGGAAAAAAGTTGTTTAGATCCATTCTTTTTTTTCTTTATGTTTTTGTTTTATTTTATTGATGTTATTTTTCTTTTATTGTATAGTTTTAGTAGATAGTACTTTTAGATTTGATAGTTTTATTTTTTTTATATTTATTGATATTTTCATATAAGTTTAATTTTATATAATATTTTTTTTTCAATTAGAAATTTGTGTGTATATAAAATTGTGTATATATAAAATAATTGTAGGTACTAAAAATGTATTTACGTATACCGAATTTTTATATATGTATACTATTAGCTGAAATTTTATCTTTTCAATTTTTTCATTTATCTTTTTAATTTTTTCATATTTGTAATATATATATATATATATATATATATATATATATACTTGATGTATATTAAATTTTGCTATGTGTATACTATTTAATGATATTTTATATTTTTTAATTGTTTTTATATTTGCAATATGTATAAATATAAAGTAGTTGTATATATTAAATATATACTTAGCGAATAATAAAATTTGGTATATATAATATTTACGAATCTTTATAAGTTTTTCATATTTGCAATTTATATCTATATTTTCCTGTTTAGAAAAGATAGACTTTCTTTTCTTTTTGGTCTGCTTTTCATTTTCAAAAGATGTTAATTTATTAACTTACTAATATATCCTTATTTGATAATATATTTCACTATTAATTCACAACATTTTTATTAACAATCATTAACTAATTTTATTAGACTATACGAATTCCTAAAAGAGCATCAATAACCAAAACATGCAATGCATGTACCTCTTTAACATTCCTCATCAAATATTCATAATTATAAATATTCTCCTCGTCTTTATTATCTTTATGTTTTAAAACATAAATAAAAAAATAAAAAATCTTTCTCAATTCTTTTGACATTTTTGAAAGAACTCCGTCACAACAAATCATGATGATTGGTCATTACTTGACTTAAATTCTCCACCAAAAGAAGATGACTCCATTTCTGCAACTCAAGAGTGTCAAATTTTTGTGTTTCAAATTATTGTATTTCAAATGTTGAGAATTTTTCTACTTGAATTCTACTAATTTTCAAATTTAGAATTAGATGGTGTTATTATATTCATGATATCCACCTATTTTGTAAAATTGAATGTAATCATTAACTAATGATCCTCAACCATGTAGTCTATGAAGTTTCTTTTTTTTTTTAAAAAAAAAAAAATTATACTATATGGTGATGAAATATGGTTTGTAATTTTATTTTACTTTTATTGTTGAATTAAATTTGTTGATTATTTCACACAACACAATGATTATAGTGACAATTTTCAAATGGAAAAATAAAAATATTTATTCGTTGTTGCGTTGAATAATTTTCAGCCACTTAAACAAAAGTAACTGCAAATATCATAGTATGAGCTAAGTAATCAAATTATCTTCATTTTGACAATTTTCTTGCATTTCACAAAGAGCTGCCTTTGTCTCATTCAAAGCTTGAGAATCGTACTCGATGCAATTTGGTAGCTGTCCATTTCTAATCAATTTTTGCTTGTTCATATGTGGAATCTTATAGTTGTTCCCACCAAAAGCTTTCATCACCTCAACCATACATGGTCGTAATGTCAAAAACACATTGTTTAAATCTTCAGTTGGAAATATATCGAAAGCATGTTCCACAGCTGAAACGAATTCGCCAATTGTTGTTGAAGTCTCTTGAGGTTTAAGAGATCAATAGCTTTAAAGAAACCAAGATTTAAGACATTCATATCTGGGCTGCTCGGAGGTTATTGACAACATAAACGAATGTCAAATTCATTCTTTCTCCCTGCTTCAAGAAACTTAATATCATTAGCATCAAAATGTGGCCTTTTGTTATCATGTTGAATGGAAATGGTCCTAGAATTAGAATATGGCCATTTTTCTTTGATTGAAGGCAATAATTTTTCAATCAAACATGAACAAATATCATCCTTAATAATTGATAAAATTGGTTTCATCTCCAAAGTCCCTGCTCTATGATTTTTACTATTTCTCTTGGCTGCTTTCTTGAACACAAATGGCCTTATTCCAATTTTCCATTGAATTCTTTATTGGAAGTCACATCAAATTGAGGACGAGCAATGGCAGCTAAAGACATAATTTTTCCAATAAATCTTTTACTTTTGTATGTGCAAAGTGGTTCTTTTTCATCCGGGTGGAGGTAATACTTTTGTGACGTCTTAGACTTAAAAAAAATCATTTTTCATCAATATGAATTCTATTAAGCATGTCAACAAACAATGTTTTAGAATTAATTGTACCTTGATCAATCATTGACAAACAAAACTCCAAACCTTGAATTCTTGTTGTCATCTGATAAATATGGCTTTACTGCATTTGAATGTGTCAAATATATCCTTCTTTGATTCTTTGATGCGTGGTTGATTTTGGCATGTTCATAGCCTCTAATATTTGTTTAACGACAAGAAGGAATATTTTTTATTCTTTCCAAATCTATTACAACTCTTTTGCGATGAACTCTTTTAACAAGCTTTGAAGCTAAATCTAGGAGACCATCATTTGCAATAAAATAGTTAGCATCATGGCAAATTCGAGAAACAGATCTTTTAGATATAGAAAAAGAATTGGCAACTTTCAAAATGACTCCTCTTGCTAACTTTGCATCTCGGCTTTCATGAGTAACATTTCAAGAATAGCTATCTTTTCATCACAACTAAAATTTTTCTTCTTGTTTGGACCATGCTTATTTTGTAGTGCTGCCATGACCAAGTAAGCATTGAAGATAGAATTGACACCTTCTGGAAAAGAATTCAAATCAATGAGAGTATTTGGAGGCATTTGACTAAATTAGTGCATTTGGAAAAACAAATTCCAAAAATAGGTGAAATATAAAAAATTTCTCCAGATAGGGGGTTCTAAAAATAATTCCTAAATATGAGTGGAATTTGGACGGTGGAACTCATTTTCCGCCAAAATTTTAAGTGAACTATAAGAAAAAAAGGCGAAAAATGATGAAGAAGTGGAAAATTTGAGGGGAAAAGATAAAAAATAAAAAAGATAAAACTTATTTTCCATAAAAGAATTTGGCCATAACTTGTTTTCAAGTTACATATGATTTTCTGCCTTTTTTTCCATATTTATTTTTCACATGCGGACCAGTAGCATTCTGCCGAAATTTTTAGTATTAACATATTGTCCGTCATAATTTTTTCTTATTTGTACATTTTCTGCCAAAATTTTTAGTGATTTTCAAAGTCAAATTTTATTTTCCTCCATAAATTTTTGAGATTTTGATTTTTCAAAGAAAATTCTCTTAATTTGTGAATTACTTTACATTTCACCTATTTTTGGATTTTATTTTTTCAAATACACTAATTTAGTCAACTGCCAGTATTTGGTGATGAAGGCAAATAGATATCATTTGGTGAGGAGATATTTTCTGGCAAAAGATGCAAATCAATAAAAATATTTAATGAGGAATTATTCGTTTTTTTTTCTTGTGATTAAATCTAACTATAAATGTCTCTACTTATAATGATGAATCTAAAAATTTGGAAGCTTATCAGAGAAAAATTTGAAAGCAAATTAGCGGGGGAATGAAAAAAATTTTGGAACACAACAGCTTGAAATTTCGTATAAAGACAGCAAAATTGCCAATTGGCTGAAACTTTATCATGCTAAAATTGCCAATCTCAAGTGCAGAAATATGTTGTAAAGATAAAAAAATATTTGGCTTTTTTTTTTTAAATTCAGATTTAATGAATTGTTGGCACATTAGCTAATAATAAAACTTTAATGAAATTTCGTAGACTGCAAAACTTGTTGGCACATTAGCCAATTTTTGAAGATAGCCAACTAAAACAGGAAAAAAGGAAATAATTAAAAAAAAAAAACAGAGAATTTAGTATAATGTTTAGAGGAAGATAACAAAACAGATACTCCTTTGAGTCTATGAAGAATGTTTAAGATTTGTTTGCATAGATACATCCCATGAAGTAGAAGCATCATTAATAGACGTAAAACGCCTCATCTTATTAGATAGTAGGTGCATAAATGAAGATAAAAGAGAATCTGTTGTTTTATGATAATACGTAATATAAATACATAACTTTAAAAATGTCATTGGCAATAACCACAAATATATAAATAATGATCTCCTTCAAGATAAGACACATATATAACATCAACATCAACTAAGCATCCATCATGATTATGGAGCACAACATCATTTATGACTAAGTAGGAATCAGTCCTTCCAACATTGCTGGACAAATGACAAAAATATGCTATTTAAAAAATTTATTTATCTATATATGCTAGTTTCAAAAATATTTACTCATATATGCCACTTTTGGAATGAGACCATAAAACCGGAAGTCAAACTTTCGGTTTTGTGACCTAAAATCTGCAGCAATATCTGTGCAGAAAACCAGATGTTTGACATCAGGTTTTTTTGCACACGTGGCAACAAAACCGGATATTAAACATCCGGTTTCTAAATTCCACCGGATTAAGTAATTTTTTTTATATTTATTATATGTTTTTTAAGTAAATATAGTAAGTAATTTTTTTAAAATTTATAATAAATTTTTAAAGTATATTTATTATGAGTTTATCATTTATAATGAATTATTTTTATGGTAAGTAATTTTTTTAATAAATTTTATAAATTTTTTAAAGCAAATATTTATTATAAGTTTATTTCTTATAATAAAAAGTGGTCATTTATAAATTTAATTGATAAATTTTTTATCAATAATATTTTGTTAATTAATAATTATTTGAAATTACAAATATGTGAACTAAATATTTAGGTGAAATAATTTTATTTTATAAATAATAATATATGTATATCATTTATAATGAATTTTTATTTTTAATAGATTTGATGATTTTTGTGATATAAAATTTGTTATTATGAAATAACAATTATTAAGAAATAAGTGAAATAATAATTTAATTAGTTTTATATTTATTTAAATCACATTAGTGTATAATTTTTTTAAAATTTTTGTTTGGATTTTGGAAAAAATAAACAAATAAATTACATTAGTGTATAATATTTATGGTAAGGAAACAAATACAATTTTTCAATAATAAATTTTAAGGAATATTTATATAATTAATATATTATTAACTAAACAAATATATTATGTTTTTCAAGAAAATATTTATGGTAAGTAATTTTTTTTTAATATTTATTATAAGTTTTTTGAAGCAAATATTTATTATAAGTTTCTCATTTATAATGAATTATTATTTTGAATAGATTTGATGATTTTTGTGATATAAAATTTGTTATTATGAAATAACAATTATTAAGAAATAAGTGAAATAATAATTTAATTAGTTTTATATTTATTTAAATCACATTAGTGTATAATTTTTTTAAAATTTTTGTTTGGATTTTGGAAAAAATAAACAAATAAATTACATTAGTGTATAATATTTATGGTAAGGAAACAAATACAATTTTTCAATAATAAATTTTAAGGAATATTTATATAATTAATATATTATTAACTAAACAAATATATTATGTTTTTCAAGAAAATATTTATGGTAAGTAAATTTTTTTTAATATTTATTATAAGTTTTTTGAAGCAAATATTTATTATAAGTTTCTCATTTATAATGAATTATTATTTTGAATAGATTTGATGATTTTTGTGATATAAAATTTGTTATTATGAAATAACAATTATTAAGAAATAAGTGAAATAATAATTTAATTAGTTTTATATTTATTTAAATCACATTAGTGTATAATTTTTTTAAAATTTTTGTTTGGATTTTGGAAAAAATAAACAAATAAATTACATTAGTGTATAATATTTATGGTAAGGAAACAAATACAATTTTTCAATAATAAATTTTAAGGAATATTTATATAATTAATATATTATTAACTAAACAAATATATTATGTTTTTCAAGAAAATATTTATGGTAAGTAATTTTTTTTTAATATTTATTATAAGTTTTTTGAAGCAAATATTTATTATAAGTTTATCATTTATAATGAATTATTATCTTGAATAGATTTGATGATTTTTGTCATATAAAATTTGTTATTATGAAATAACAATTATTAAGAAATAAGTGAAATAATAATTTAATTAGTTTTATATTTATTTAAATCACATTAGTGTATAATTTTTTTAAAATTTTTGTTTGTATTTCGGAAAAAATAAACAAATAAATTACATTAGTGTATAATATTTATGGTAAGGAAACAAATACAATTTTTCAATAATAAATTTTAAGGAATATTTATATAATTAATATATTATTAACTAAACAAATATATTATGTTTTTCAAGAAAATATTTATGGTAAGTAAATTTTTTTTTTAATATTTATTATAAGTTTTTTGATATTTATATTATAAGTAAAGTTTTTTTAATATTTATTAAAATTTTTTCAATAATAATAAATTTTAAGAAATATTTATATAATTAATATATTATTTCTTAAATTAAGATAATAAATAATGTTTAATTATATTAATTGTTAAAAAAAAATAATAATAACTAATGGTCACGACCTCTGTGTCTCCCTTGAACATGACATCGGTCTTCTCCAGTCCCACAAGGTGGAGGCTGACGGTTACGTGGTGGAGCACGTCTTGGCTGAACTACAGTAGGTTGCACTTCTAGAGGCTCTTCTTCTGTAGTAGCAGCATCCTGCCCTTGTGCATCAATCTGATATGGAATAGGAGAATGCGTAAAAGTAGGTCCCAATGTAGGAAACTGAAAAAAAGCCGGTGCAATCATATCAGTTGGAGTGAAGAACCCGCCAGAATAATCTGTTTGCTGTGTAGGAGTTCCACCCCACTGTGCTCCTATCCAAGGAGTGAATGCCGAAGATGGTGCTGGTACATATGGATTTGGTGGAAACAGTTCAGTTGCAAAAGGGTCATACGGAGGCTGCATATGTGAACTGAACTGTGAGAATTGAGTGGAGAACTGTCCGTACAAATCATCCGTAGCAGTAAGTGGCTGAGCGCCCGATGAACTACCAAACTCAAATCTAGTTGATGTGCTGGGCTCGAACCTATCACCATCAACTGTGGCATCCTGTTGACTAGATTGGTGAAATTCTACTGGTCGCAATACATCAGAGAAATCAGATGTACTCGTTGAGTGCCTTTGGGTTGCACTCCGACTAGAACGCCGTCGAGCTCGTCGTCCACTGGGACCTACATCAGGCTGATGATGTTCTGGAACTTCCTCTGGCTCTAGAGGTTGGCCCGTGACAATACGTTCCTCCTCAGCCAATGCATCAAACAAGGTTTGATTGATTTCATGAATTGTCTGAACATTATTTGTTATACGGATTCTCTCCACAGCATCTTTCTGCAAGTAATACAGTATTAATTAGATACAACATGGAAAAATTGAAATAATGTGAGTTTTATATTACTTAAACAACATGGAAAAATTGAAATAATGTGAGTTTTATATTACTGAAACAACAACTAACCATTGTGGCAAACAAACCACCATTGTGAGATAAATATCTGATGGTGACTCTTCTATACCATTCCATATACTGAGAATGGTACTGTGGACGTGTCTCTGTGGCACATCTACACGGATTTGCTGACGTCTATCATTCCATATTGCAATCCATTGCTGATGGTGCACACGCCAGTCACTAACTCCAGAACGTAAGTCAATGTTCTCAAGCCCTCTAGGTTGATGAGGCTGTCTCGGAATACGTTGCCTCTGTCCAAACTGTCTGAAAACTCTATCGGGCTGGTGCCACTGGACAATGTGGAAGCATACAAGTGGGACAACTGCTTGCCATATATCTTGCCCATTATGGCAATAATCAGGGAGTGCTTCCATTATCTCGTGATCATAGGGCTGCCATACCATCTACATTATAAAAATTTTAATATTCATTAGAATAATACATGATAAAAAATAACATATCAATAATTGTGTCATTTGTGTAATCCTAATTACATACCTGCTGATCATGCATGACATCAAATTTATACCGAATAGCTAGCAAGACGTGGGTAACGACCTCAGCAACTCGTCTGGAGGTGCTCCATCTGTATGTAAAATAAATGTAGTTAACCATGAATATTAAATAAATTAATATTATATAAATATTATAATTCATACTCACCGTTGCCCCAGAGGGGCGTCAGCAGCTGGCGTCCTCTGATGTAGGGTGGGAGAAATTATGGAAAGTCTATCCCACGCCCAAATTTATAATAGGAATACTGGTCCTGCAATTTCAGTTGCGTCTCGATGAGCTGCTGAACATAGCTCACTATACAAATATGCAAGACATGCAGCTCCCCAACTATATTGACCAGTACGGGTGAAGTCCTCTAAGAGAGGCAACCACATCAAATGGACTCGACTGTCATCATCAGTACTGAATAAAACTCCACCAATAAGACGGAGTATATATGCACGCACATACGCATCCATCTGAAACTCAGTCGGGTCATCTGGAAGAGTGCCAAATCTTGTATTTAGCCAAGTAAATGACACTTTGTTTCCTCTGATTTGCGAGCCCTCTGGGACCTGACCAAGAAGTCTCATGCAAAGGTCATGTCCATTAATATGTGTAGTACCCGTCACTACATGACCATCGATAGATAGACCTGTTTGTATGCATACGTCCTGTAAGGTGATGGTCATCTCTCCGTAAGGAAAATGGAACGTATGTGTCTCTGGTCTCCATCTCTCTACAAGCGCAGTAATGAGATGGTAGTCTAATTGGAAAAAGTCCAGTCTAGAGACACCATAAAATCTAGTGCGGCGTAATCGGGGAAGTATGCGGTCATCAATCACAAAATCACGTAATATTGACGCATTACGCCTACATCTCAATGGCATACTGGCTCCCTCGTCCTCCCATACGTCTCTCGATCGATGATCATCCTGCATGTCCAACAATATAGGATCGTATGGTCCAGGATATATATGATCTGCAGCATGTCCACCCTCCATACCTGAATAGACACAAATAATCAAATTTATCACATATGAAATAAGGATAGTGCATTATGAAAGCATGTAAAATACAAAAATTTATCACAAATTCATAATCAAATTAAATTATACTGTCACCTGAAATTTATTTCATATTTTATATTTTAATATTTGAAATAAAAAAAATATTCAATTGAATTTTATAAATTCAAGTATGTAACATTGAGCATAATTAAATCAAATTTTTATTAGTATAATATAGTATAGTTTATAAATTTAATTAGTATAATCAGGGTTTACTTTAACCAATTAGAGGTTTTAGAAGAATTTTTTTGTTAGGCCTTTTAATATTAAACAATATCAATTTTTATATCAACATCAAATAACTCAAAATGAAATCATTTTTAATAGTATCTTAAATTTCAATAATTATCAACAAGACACAATAAAAAAAATATTATAAAAAGATATTTATTTATTTTTACAAGAACATTAGCTATTTAATAACTAATTTCTCACTTAAATATATATCTTTTTTACTAGTTGTGATAAATTTATCAAGAGCTCATTTTTTAGATTAGACTAATTTTTATATTCTCCTCTTTTTTTTTTTCAGTTTTTAATATCATGATGCATATTTTCTAGTTGACATATTTTTCAACTCTAAATAACAAAGAAATAAACAAGTACATTTTTTTCTAGATTATGTGATATTGTCACCTGAAATAGATTATATGACATATTATTAAATAATAATGTATAATTATATATCACTTGTATATAAGGCATTAAAGTTAAAATGAGTTTATAAATATAATAATACATTTTATTACAATAACTAGTCTGAAATCACACAATAAGCATTTTATTGATTTTTCCTATTATTTGCAGCGGGACATGTCTTAATGTTATGGCCAGGTTGACCACAAAATTTACATGAATAACCAGATTTTTCATTAATTTGCCAATCCATCTCTCCTTTTATCCTCGTTGACTTTGGCCTACCACTGCCGCGTAACCATTGCGGATTAAGTTTAACACACAAGTTTTGACAAGCAGACCAATAAGCTGGATGACCTAAGGGATGAAAGTTGAATTCCCAGCATCTTAAGGAACATTCCAACTTGTAAAATGGGGAAATGAATTGGTTGAAGTCCATGACATTCTTCAAACAACATGCAATAGCATGCGAGCAAGGAATCTTATATTGCTGAAATTTACCGCATGTGCATTCAAGTTTTGCCGATTCCACCACTTGAGCATTGCCTCCTTTAATCTTTCCTCTCCGATTCTGGCGACCTGTGGTCACTTCACATAGACCTGTTCGTCTATTGAATTGTTGTACTGTATGACCACTTGCCCGTCGGGTCCATCTAGCCAATTTCTCCCTACAAAAAAGGGTGTATGTATGACCTTCTTGTATTTCCTTCTTGTACTCTTGGCTCCAGTGATCAAATGCATTAACAAGTTTATTAAAAATCTTGTTAACCATGGCGGTTATTGGCAATCCTCGTACATCTTTCAAAAAACTATTAACGGATTCAGCAATATTGGACATCATGCTGCCATATCTAAAGCCGCCATCGTGAGAAAGGGTCCACTGCTCTTTTGGGATTTTCAATAACCACTTTGATGATTCCTTATCCAATCTTGTAATCTCCTTTCGGATTATGGCGAATTTCCTCTTTTGTATCTCGTAAGCTTATGAAAAAAAATTATTTTAATAAATATAATTGACATACAATTTAAAAATATTTAATGAATGAGAGAATGTGACATACCAGCAGCTTGTATCATTTTTTTCATTCTAGGATTTTTGAAAGTTGTGTTGTAGTTACTGACC
The DNA here is from genome assembly GCA_947687605.1 of Reutealis trisperma. Lineage (NCBI taxonomy): Eukaryota > Viridiplantae > Streptophyta > Magnoliopsida > Malpighiales > Euphorbiaceae > Reutealis > Reutealis trisperma. The sequence goes on along the minus strand of CANTUT010001779.1, from coordinate 220,472 downwards.
ACATGGCGTATGCAATAACGATGTGGACACATTTTCCACAAATCATTTTTCATTGCATTGATTATCCCTTTATGGCAATCAGATATCACACACAACTCTCTGCTATCGGTGACATAAGCCCGAATACACGTCATGAACCAATTCCAGTTGTAGTTATTCTCTGATTGAACAACAGCAAATGCTACAGGAAGAATATGATTATTTCCGTCTAATACCGATGCACATAACAAGACAACTTTGTACTTTCCATAGAGAAAAGTACCATCAACTATAAGAGCAAGCTTACAATGTTTCATTCCTTCGACACATGGTTTAAAGCACCAAAATATGCGTTCAAATATGCCACTTGATGGTTCAACATGAAGAACATATTTTGAACCAAGATTGGATGCTTGTGCCTGCTCCATCCACCGCTGAAGATGAGTAAAGGACTCATCCCAATCTCCAAATAATTTTTCAATTACAAGCTGCTTGCCTAACCATGTCTTCCTATAGCTTGGTTCATGACCTAATAGATCTTGTAAATGCACCTGTAAAACTTTGATCTTTATTTATGGCTGCTCTTTAACTAGGATCTCCACACGATTAGCAATTAGCTCTGCAGTTAAATGTTTGTGATCTTGTGTCACACTTGGGTTGAGACAGGTATGTGGTGCATCATATTGTGTTATCTTCCACTGACTGTCATCCCGCAACTGCCTAGCACGCACTCGCCAATTGCAACCACTTGATTTTTTCTTGCAACACCAAACAAAAGTATCAATCCTCGATTCTTTTACACTAAACTCATAATTATTTTGGATTGCATGCTGTTGGATTGCAAGCCTACATTCATCTCTGCTGCTAAATAGCATTCCCTTGTATAAGCCATCTTCAGTATCTACCAGATTTTCATTTGTATCTACTTGCACTCGCATTGCTGCGAAATCTACACTCTCATTGGGATTGTACTGAAAACATACAGATGGTACATTCATTAGTGCATGATCACTTACACTGGGTGTCTCCCCCTCACAACCATAGTGATCAGAGTCAGAATCGGCTGAATCATCTAACATATTTTCATCGCTTTTATCAGACCCCGATGGTGCATCTTCACTGTCATCTTCGTCAACAGCATCTCCTTCCTCAGAATCATATTGAAGAATAGCCCTTACATCCTCAGCAGACTCACACATATCTTCATTTTGTTCATCCCCATCCCTATCAGGGGAACCATCCACATTTTCCTCATTCACGTCATCAGTTGATTGCCTTGCAGCAATCTCAACATACACCTCAAAAAAATTGAAATACCCTTTCAAATACTCTATTTGTTCGAACATTCGTTCTACACCATTGTCATCACATATGTTCACTGCTTGGAACATAAACCCATATGGTCCTCTGATAGGATTTCTAAATAGTATTGAAGACACAAAGCAATTTTCTATGTCAATTACTGTGGCAATGTAAATTACCCGAAGCAACTCAACCATTTTTGTAATAGGAGGAACTTGGAGTACATTGGATTGCCCATTTCTATAATCAACCCCATAGTTCATATTTTGTATCACTTCGCCAGACCAATAAAAGCAAATTGACGTCGGTTCAGCCATAACTATACACATTATATATAATTTAATTGAAAAATATTAATCAATATTATTAGTTATAATAATACATTATAATAAAATTAATAAAATTTATTTAAATAACACATTCATTCATAAAGTGACTGTGTATCAGTTCATCTATTAAGATTTACAATTTGTAATTTAGAGATTAGACTTTAGCAACAAAGTTTTGATAATTTTCTTATTATATTTTTTTCATTATAATAATTATTTTATATCCACACCATCTAGCCAATTTTCATTTTATTATATTTTTTCAATATTTTTTTTAACAAATTTTTAAAATTAATTCTATCTATTTTAACAAACTATATATTATTTCCATAACCAAAATTTTCATTTTATTATATTTTTTCAATATTTTTTTAACAAATTTTTAAAATTAATTCTATCTATTTTAACAAACTATATATTATTTCCATAACCAAATTTTTCATTTTATTATATTTTTTCAATATTTTTTTTAACAAATTTTTAAAATTAATTCTATCTATTTTAACAAACTATATATTATTTCCATAACCAAAATTTTCATTTTATTATATAAATTTCTTCAATATTTTTTTTTAGTTTCCTAACAATGTAAAAATTAGTTAAACAAATTTTTAAAATTAATTCTATCAAAATACACAAAATAGATATTATTGCCATAACCAAAATTTTATTTTATTTTATTGTTCCAATATTTTCTTTTATTTGCCAACAATGTAAAAATTAGGTAAACAAATTTTTATAATTAATTCTAGGTAAACAAATTTTTAAAATTAATTCTATCTATTTTAACAAACTATATATTATTTCCATAACCAAAATTTTCATTTTATTATATTTTTTCAATATTTTTTTTACAAATTTTTAAAATTAATTCTATCTATTTTAACAAACTATATATTATTTCCATAACCAAATTTTTCATTTTATTATATTTTTTCAATATTTTTTTTAATTAATTCTAGGTAAACAAATTTTTAAAATTAATTCTATCTATTTTAACAAACTATATATTATTTCCATAACTGAATTTTTCATTTTATTATATAAATTTCTTCAATATTTTTTTTAACAAATTTTTAAAATTAATTCTATCTACTTTAACAAACTATATATTATTTCCATAACCAAATTTTTCATTTTATTATATTTTTTCAATATATTTTTAATTTCCTAACAATGTAAAAATTAGTTAAACAAATTTTTAAAATTAATTCTATCAAAATACACAAAATAGATATTATTAGTATAACCAAAATTTTATTTTAATATATTTTTTTTCTAACAACATAAAAATTACTTAAACTAAATATTATTAATTTAACCAAAATTTTATTTTATTATATTATTCCAATTTTTTTTCCAAACATTATAAAAATTAGTTAAACAAATTTTTAAAATTAATTCTATCAAATTACATATTCAAACACAAACTAAATATTATCAAACTTAATATATCCACAAACATAATAATGTACAACTATTATTAATAACAAAATCATTAAATATACTATCTCAAATTTTACAAAACAAACAAATTAAATAACTATAAAAAATTAAATTTATTCCACTGTTTTAACTAAACAAATTAAAATTAAATAACCTACCTCTTAAGAAGCAAATTTGCTTAAAATTATCTTCTAATACTCTTATTTTAACCTGAAAATAACAAATTATCAATAAATATTATAATTATTTATCATAATATATAAATATTTATCATAATTAATTATAACTATATTTCTAAAAAAATTAATACCTTTAAGTAGGAAGATCAGCTCACAAGTATTTTGAAAAAAAAAAAAACCTTCAGCAAAATAAAAAAAATAGCAGGCAGAATTTTGAGAGGTTGAAGAAGGAAGGAAAACAGAAGAAAGGTTTTGAGAATTCAGAAGCTGGTGGAGAGGGTATTTAAATTTTCCAACTTCTATCCCCAGCCGTTAGATTTTATTGCATCTAACGGTTGGGAATCTGCAGCAGAAAACCGGAACTTTGAGTTTCGATTTTCTGCTGCAGATGGGACTCTGCATGCAGAGAGAACAGTATCCGATTTTCTGCACACCTGCACTCGCGCAGCACTGCGCACAAAACCGGAAGTTTGACTTCCGGTTTTGTGGTCCCCACTCTCAGAAAATTCAAAAAAGTAGCATATATAGGTAAATAAATTTAAAACTGGCATATATGGGTAAATAAAATTTCTAACTAGCATATTTTTGTCATTTTCCCAACATTGCTCAGCCAAAAGGAATTGTCATATGAGTTTTTTTCCCTTTTTTTTTAATAAGCTCATTCCTTTAAACAATCAACGAAAAAGCACACAACAAATAAAATGCAATACTTAGTCTGTCATCGAAAGTCTCAATTGCAACATCAAACAGATCAACAGTATTCAAAACATCAGAATTCAAAGCATCCATGCACAAATCTATTTGCAAGGAAAACAATATAATAAAACCATATAAAACCAAGGGCAAAAGCAAAGTTCAAAAAGTAGCAAAACATACATCCAATCTACAAATGGGAATTAAAATAAGAGGCCAATGATTCATATGGAAAGAACAGTTCATAATTCAAATTGAAGCAATTAAAATACTAGAGATAATCAGCAAATGAATGATGAGTGCACAACATGAAAAAGAGAGGGCCAAATCAATAGATTAAAAATTCACTCTTAAAATATATTTAAAAATATTATAAGGTACAAAAAAATGAAAAATATTAGACCAACATAACATAAAAATAAAAATATATAAACTACATTCATTTATAATAAACAAATATAAAGTAAAATAATTCAAAAATATATTCTACTAAAAAAATTCACATAGCATATATAGCTAATCTATTTGACTAAGTTTTTTATTTGCAAATTAAAATCAAATAAAAGAAAACAAAGAAAGTTCTAAATTAACTTGCGTGTGAAAGTCCAACAACTAACCACAAATTATTTCAAATGTCATAAAATACTTATATTACAAAAATATAAAATCAAATCAAATAAAAAAATAACAATAAATTGCATATGAATCATCAATATATTCATTATAAAACACACCCAAAGGTGCCAAAACTATACAACTTGATATATAAAATAAATAGAAATTAGTTTTTTTTTTTCTGCACATATCAAAAAATAATCATGTCATTGTAGCTATAAATTTTATGTAACTTAAGATAATCATAATGAAATTTAAATATAATCATGATGAAAGTTTATAAACTTAAGATAATCACTACATTTTATTTTAATGTCTGAGTTAAAGACCTTTTTTTCTTCATTTTTCTAATCGCAAAATTTAAAATTTAATACCATACATAGCTTTTACAATCACATAATCGAAATGCAAATATAAAAAGCTTAAATGATTATTTATCTAAAATGAATTGTATATAAGAAATATAACATAGATTTGAGTATTAATACAAATTTATGATTAAAAAATCAACATAAACAACCGAGTGTGTGTGTGTGCGCACGCGTGTATATATATATATATATATATATATATATATATATATATATACACATACACACATATATATATATATACACATATATATACATACGTACACACACACATACACTTATATATACACACAAATTCATGATTAAATACCAAGACGTCTTATTAAGTATTCAAAATAAAAAAAAAAAGTTCAGAGAAATAAAGTGTGTGTGTATATATAATGGATAACTTATATAATTATATGATTAAAATGCAAATTTAAATTTATTACAAATTTTAATTGATTATTTATCTCGAATGAGCTATATCTATAAACTATATAGCAAAGACTTCTTCAATATATATAATGATTTTATTTAAAAATAAATAATATATATATAATGATTTTATTTAAAAATAAATAAATTTGCACAACTTTTAACAATTACAGTGCAAAAAAGCCAAAGTCCCTTAAAACTACCCCTTTGTTTCACGCCTCATAAAATAAAACAATTGAGTTACATATATAATATATTTTTTGTTTTCAAAATATAAATAGAGAGTAATTTTTTTCCCAAGCATTAAGACTAAGAATCGTATTTGAGCACACCTTATTCCAGTTGATACAAAGAAAGATCTAGCCACTTAATTCAACAGCATGATGAAATATCATATTTACAAACCTATAAACTCTTATAATTCAGAAAGCTAGAAACTCTCATAATTTATTTTCTCCTCTACCACCATTCCTCCCATACATGACAAAAATCAAAATTGCCTTTTGATGATGTTTCATCACTCAAGTTTTTTCTCTATACACTGAAAAAGAAAGATTATTTAGTATTCGAGACTTTACTACCAAACAAATAATTATGGTAATTAAAAGGAAAGAATCACTTTATTAACTAATGCTTCTATAATAGCATGATCGAAGTAAGGGGGAAGAAACATGTAAATTTCATAACAAAATCAAAACCTTGCAACTTAAAAAGCCGGTGATATTAACTATGAGTGGGCATAAATGTGAATCCTTAATTTTATACTCTTATCATCCAACTACAGCCTTAGCACTTATTAAGTTTAACGCGTCCAAAAGAAAATTCTTTAGCCTTTAATTACATTGCCACTAGACATCCAAAATTCCCAAATTTCGTACCAACAACCAATATCTAAAAAAAGAAAAAAAGCGCCACATCATCAGCTAGTGGTGCCTCCACCCTCCTGGGAGGCGCACCACCCAGACCATCGACCGCGCTGCCCAGAGGCCCGATGGCGCAGCCTAGGCCTCCAGTGGCGCGGGCACCACTGCTCGCCTGTAGTCCCCAAAATACCCCTTAATATGATTTTAGCTTTTTTCTAGCTCTACTCTTTTGGTCTTTTCACTTTTTCACTTCCTAAACTACCCTCACTCACTTTTCCTATAAATACCCCTCTCCACTTCTCATTTCTACACACCTCTTGAATTAGTATTAATGGTTATCTACTAATTCCTCTCTTCTTCTCCCACCAACTACTCTTTAATTAATTAATTAATTTTCTCATTCTAATCAAATTAATTAATCTTTTTAATTAATTAAAAATCCTTTTTTAAAATCAAAATTAATTACTCAGTTAATTAATTAATTAATCCTTTTAATTAATTAATTATTTTTTCTCTAAAATCAAATTAATCTTTTTTTTTAATCCACCTCTCATCCAAATTTATTAATTAATCTTTTTATTTAATTAATCTATTCATCCATCCATCTATTTCATCACATTAATTAGTTAATTAATCATTTTAATTAATTAATTAATCTCTTAAATCAATTCAATCACCCGATTCCGATAAAACAGAATTTCGATATAGTAAAATCTTACACCCACTAAAAGTCAAGGTATTAGCCTTTTTTCTTCACTCTCAAAACACCAAACCAAAATTAATCTGATCAACTCCTAAACCCCTCCACTTAATCATGGAATGAACTACGTGGATTTTGATCTCCATTCAATGGGGTACATAGGCACATTTAGAATCTAAATCCAAATCTCAAATCCAATTCTCAATCAATTTTCTTTCCCCTTTTGTTTAATGTAATTTGTGGATATTTTATTTTTCTCTTCGCACTCATGTCATATTCATACATCTTATTTACAATTATCATCTTATAATATTTTTCATTCATGAGATCAATTTTTCAAAGTCAAATTAAATTTAAGAGCCAAATTTTGATTATTCAAAACCAAAAATCTAGTCCCTCAACTTAACCTGATTTGAGACTAGTGGTTTTATCCTTAGGTAATTAATTGAAAATTAATGAATTGGAGTCACATTTGGGTTTTTCCTTAATTTTTCCATTTAAAAATAAAATAGGGTGGTGACTCCCAAAATTATTTTCAAAATCAATCCAATCCAAACCCGAGAGTTCTATCGTGAGTCTAAACCCGAATGAGCATCCTGGTTTTTTCTTGCAAACTGAACCGATGCTCGGGCGAGACCTCACAATAAAGTATTAAATTAAAATCAATGACAAACAAATAATTCCAGGAAAAAAAGAGATAAATTATTGCATTTTACGAACTGGACCGATGCTCGGGCAAAACCTCACAATAAAGTATTAAATTAAAATCAATGACAAACAAATAATTCAAGGAAAAAAAAGAGATAAATTATTGCATTTTACAAACATTTTCAACCATTTTCTTTATATGTTATATTTTTAGGATCACACATAATTAAACTATAATAATTAAAAATGACTACACAGTTTTATATTCAAAAATAAATTAACAATTACATTTTCTTATAAAATTAAATTAATTAGTAATGGAATGAGTATAAATACAAATAATTTAAATACTAAAATAAAAATGCAAACTTTTCATACTTCACTAAGAATTCAAACTTTCAAATTGTATTAATATTATAACAAATGCAGATAGAAAAGATAGGAACTAATGCCTCTAAGTTTAAACACAAATACAAAAGATAAGGACTAATGCTACCAAGGCTAAACACAATTACATAACATAGGAACTAATGTCACCAAGGCTAAATACAGATACAAGAGGTAGCAACTAATGCCACTAAAGACAAATACAAATATAAAAGATAGGAAAGAACATTATCTAGCACCAAAAGAGAATATTATCGGGCACTATGGATTACAAACTACTAACAAAAAGCAAAGGAAAAAGGAAAAACAAACATGACAACAATAATGCCTAACTCACATCAAGCTTACATTAAAATTACCCATATCCAAAGCTAAAGCAAATGATTAATAGCCCAAAAAAATGCCTTAATCCTCCTCAAAACCTTATACCCAAAGCTAAAGCAAATGATTAATAGCCCCAAAAAATGCCTTAATCCTCCTCAAAACCTTACTCAATTTTTTTCACACCTCTTTGTGAGTGAAATATTGGGCAATAAGCTTTTGATAAGCTTCCTGAAGAGCACTATAATCCTGACCATGCAAAGTATCACAATTTATCTTCACCAACACTAGCTCCCTATGGTTATAATCCAAAATGTTCAAATTGTAGATTACTCTCAAGTGATCAATAGTAGAGATAACAACACTATTCTTAACATTCTCAACACACTCATTACTAACACCAATCATACATAAAACATGGTTAACTAGAGGCATCTCGGTGAGGATAATAAATAGTGCAGCAGTAAGTGTTACTATCATTGTGTTGGTATTCATAGGTTGGAGTAGGCAACTCAAGCTGTTTCAAAATAGATTTAAGCACAACATCTAAATTGACCTTAATAAGAACCATCAAAAAAAAAAAAAAAAAAACACAGGCACATATCATTATTTCTAAGTAGCAAAAGGCTGAAAAAATAGATTGAAGATACTTTTTTTAGGCATTAGTGATAAAAGCCTACTTATAATTGAAATGCAGTAGATGAAGAAAACTAAGACAATAACTCAATTTTTAAAAGCACCTTGAAGCTGCAAAATCAAATGACACCTTAAAAAAAAAAAAATTCCAGAGAGGAAAAAAAGAAGGAAGAAGCATAAAATAAAAAGGAAATATAGTACAGGTACCGAAATAATTAGTATTTGCAATGAAAAAACAAAGAGACATAACTATTTTAGTAGAAAATAAATCTAAAAAAGCACAAAAATGGCCTTAATCTAAAAACACATAAAAACAAAATATTAAACCTAAGTCTTCAAAGAGGCATATTCCAAAAAAATGACTATAATTTCATTCCATTAGTTATTTATACCTGATGATCAATATTAATGACTTCTAATAGAGGTAAAATCACAATGCAGTTGAATAAAAAATAATAAGATTACAAAGCCTATATGTTGAAGTGAATACATAAGAGTGCAAAATCATAAAAAAGAAATTCAACAACAATTAATCAATTCAAAGCAATTTATTAGAAAATAATATTAATATCAGAGTAAAAAAATAACAAAAAATAACATTAGAAAAACAAATAAGTTACCATTTTCTTGTCACTTATTTCATAACAATATATATATATATATATATATATATATATATATATATATATATATATATATATATATATATAGTTAAAACGCATGACATAAATAAAGGAGATTTTATTTATAACTAAATCTAAACCAAATAACCCAATAGCCATTCTAAATTAGCAGTACTAATCAATTTCCACATGAAAATAAAAGGCTAAAGGCAGTATTAATCCAAGTTTTGGTCAAAAGTTTAGAAAAAGTTTTTGAATTTTCTTTCAATCGTATAATTCTTCTAACATGCTGTTTATGATAACTAATAATAATAGTTACCAACTATGAAAAAAAAACAATACATATCACATATGCTTATTTCATCTAAAACTGATAATCCATATGATTTAATAATTTTTTAAAAACAAATCTTTAAATGTTTCCAATCATGTTTTCAACTATCCATCATCTATCTACACTCAACCTTGAAAACCAAAGAGAAAAGAGGAGGGGGGGGCGGGGGAGGTAAGAGGGATCTCATAATTTTCAAATTTTCAAATCTAATTAAGTTATTATTTTTTTTAACCTTTGTAATTTCATCTGATCATATTTTCTACAAAAAAAAAAATTATACTTATTTTAGTTAATATTCTATCTAATCTAGCAGATGGTCAAACACTTATACGAAAAGTTCAAAGAAAGCCAAGCAACTCTAGAAAACAATAAGCCAATTAGAATATTTATATATCAAAATTATATAAATTGTCATACCACTATATTTCTGTATATTACAGCTATATATATAAATGTAATATCTCAACTACCAAGTTGTCGAGAAAAATATATACATACTCAGCTACATATGTATTTGTAATATCTCAACTACCAAATGATCCAAAAATATACATATTTAGGTACAAATTAAGTAAACATATCACAAATTATAAGTTACAATATATAAATATCTAGTATATTGTCCAAAAACTTGGAATTTTCATTATATATGTGGGAGATAAACCAAGCCTAAGAGAGCAGTTTGAAAACTGACAGGCAAAGTAATAAATTATCATATTTAAACAAATACAAAACAAAAACAGCAAAGACAAACTGAGTAACAAAAATAGCTAAGACAAACTGAGTAACCTGAACAGAAACAAATCTAACCAATATAAAAAATACAAAATTATAGTTAATGTAAATGTTTGCCTTCTAATAGAAAATGAAGAGGGCATTTTTTCTATCTTGGATTCTTATTAAGAAGGAAAACGACTTCAAAAATAGATACAAAAAAAAAAGTGGAAAACAAAAAGAAAAAACATGTTGCCTCTAAAAAAATAGTAAATTAATAGCAAAATAAAATAAAAAAACCACAGACCATGCATTTAAAAACATGAAACCTAAAAAAAAAAGATAAAACAACTACTCAAAAAAAAAAAAAAAAAGCAGATGCATGCAAGAGAACATTTTAAATACCAAAGCAATGCGAGTCGAGTTAATACACAAAGTATTGATCAAATAAAAAATTATGTATTTAGAAAGACAAATTTATGAAATAAAAAGTAGTGTATTACGCAAATAAAGCTAGTAAACACTAGTCTTTAGAGCCAAAAAAAAAAATAATTAAAAACAATGACTATTTGAAAACTAAGTACAACATGTTTTTTTTAAAATAAAGCATAACAAACACAAACACTCTTAAAGAAACAATAGAAAATAGCAAATGAATATTAAAAAATATACTATAAATTTCAAAAATGCAAAAATAGTTTAGATAAAGGCATACAAACTACTGCTATTAATGAGAGCTGTGAATAAAAGAAAGAGATATATTTAAAAAGCAATTAAGAAGACAAAGAGGAGATGAATAACAATCAATGCAGGAGGCATATTTATAGCACAAGAATACCATTAAAAAAATATTAGAACATAAAAAAGAACCAATCAGAGCCAATATTCAGTAATGATTTTTATGGAAATAGACCCTAATTGTAAGGGTTAAGCGAGGGCCAATCAGATTGAACAAAAAAGATATAAGAAGATAGCAAAGAGAATGTTTAAACCCACTATTATAAGGCTTAAATACGGCCAATTAGCTTTAATTCAGGAGATAATAAAAGATATCATATAGACCTTACTACAGATGCTAAAGAAGAACCAATCATATTTAACATATCATATATAAAATAATATTGTTGTGACTATTTAGTTTTCTAATTAGGGATTATTTCATTATGAATAAATCCTCTGACATAAGGTATTAAATAAGCGACAATCAGTTTCAATTAAGGAGATATTAGCAATGATTTAAAGACAAATAGATCCTAATACAGAGGGTAAAAAGAACCAATCATATTTAATAGATGAGATATAAAATTATACTGCAGTGGCTATTTAGCTTCATAATTAGTCATTATTTCACTATGGATAAAACCTCTAACACAAGGCATTAAATAGGCCAATCAATTTAAATTCAGGAGATATTAAAATATAATATCTCTAAAAAAATCATAATCATCTGAAGCAGGAAAAATAATTTTTGAAATGAAAAAAAAATAATTGCAAAAAAATGATAATTGCAAAGTGTCTGTATAAAGAGCAACAAACAATGAGCTCTAACAAATAAACCATAATCTCTAAACTAAGCCAACCTATTTTCACTCCATCACAACTCATCATGAGAAAAAGGAACATGCAAAAAAACACCAAAAAAAAAAAAAAGGTTAGATGATCAGCAACTTAACAATAAAAATCAAAAAAGCAAAAAAAAAAAAAACAAAAGCCACAAATTTAACAGGGAAATAAATAGAACAACGCAACTAATTCAAAATCAATTAAACCAAAGCAATAAAAAGCCCATATAGAGGACTCACATGAAGAAATTACGTTCATAATAGCATGAAATGGACAAACGACGTCGTCTCAATCTAACACAAACCAAGACAATGGCACTGCCCATTGACACTGACCCATCCTAGCAGAGCCGGTGCACCTATCAACACCCATAAGAAGTGAAAGAAAAAAACCTAGGGTTCGCAAAGAGTCATATGGAACAAAAGGGAATCGGAAATGAATTTGGCAAAAGACCAAAACGATGAAGAAAACAAAGGGTGAATGCCCAAATGAAGAAGAATCAAAGACCAATAACGCATAAGAAACAAAAAAAGCAAAGAAGAGAAAATTGCAAAAAAAAAAATCATGAAGGGGGGAGAGAGAGAGAGAGTGAGAGAACCGTGTGGCATTTGAAGAGGAATCAAGCAAAACAATGAGAAATTAGGGCTACAAAGCAAGTTGTCATAATATATCAAAATACCCATCATACGATGTCCTTTTTAATCAACAAAGTGAAGAAAAGAAGAATAAAACAGACATCTCATGGTAGCCAAACAAATGATATGACGGCATTTTTAAAAGTGAAGCTGAGGGAGCAAGGGCAAAACGGACAATCTATGATCAAATGGGCGTGAAATGGCATCGTTTTAGAGAAGCATGAGACAGTTAGGGATAATAAAGAGATTTCATATTCATCAAATTAATTTTTGGATGTACTGTTTATCTACAGTGCTTTTCTTGACCGCTTTTAATATTTTTATATATGATTTGTCAAATTTATGCCCTATGATTTCTAGTCTTGATGCAATTATATGGGGGGTCTTCATTGAAATTAATGTTATATATAAGAAATCTTATAGTTTTAATTTTTTTTTATTTTTTCCTTTTATTTACTTGTGTTAATTAATAAAAAATAAAATTAATTTTTTCAAAATACAAAAAGACAAATTGGATTTAATTATCTAATTTCACCAACAAGTTTAAAACTTATTTGACCTTGAATCAAAATACCTTACAAATCTACACACACCCCAATTATCATTGGTCGAACCCTGGTTCGACTCCAGGCAACACACTAATAACAAATTAGCAAACATAGCATAAACCAAAAATTCTATTTTATACGGAACTAAGCTAGTTTTTTTTTTTTAAAAGCTTGTTTTTATTGAACTGTATTTTTACTGTAGTCCGTACCGTATCCGATCTTAATTTCTTTTTCTTCTTCTCTAGTCTTTGCGCATTGATTTCTCAAACATTCAATTTCTAACACATATATATCATATATATAAAAAAAAAAAAAAAATTTAATAATACTTTTCTTCATTTAAATCTCTTTCTGCTCTTAATTTCTTCCTCTGAATCTTAAATCTCTCTCCATTTTCCTTTTTCAGGTCAGTCAATCTACTCTTTCTCTCTGTATGTATATCTATACACGCACGCACACATTCTAAATTTACTTTACAATTCGTTAATTAATTAAACAATTTGATGAAAATCTGGCGTAAATTTGTTGATTTAGCTGATTATTTAGTTCTTCTAATTTATTTTTTGCTTTCAGATTTTTTTTTTTTAATTGTGTATGTGTAAATCCAGCTTTACAATCTTTAATTTAGAGAACAATGAAATTGCTTTCTGGAAGCATGCTTTGTTGTTTTCGATGCGGGAAGAAAAGGGAAAGTTTCTTCTGAGATCGGATAAACAATTAGCTATTTGTTCAAAAGGGTAATTTTGGGGTGTGTTTTAGATCTCTTAATTTAGGTCCCAGAATAGAATTTATTCATTAATGCACTTTTAATGATTAATTATGTTTTGGGAATTGGATGAACTTAACTTCACAATTGGAACTTTTCTCTCCACTTGTTGCATTTTGTTTCGTTTTAGTTTTATGAATTGAGGGAACCATAGATTGTAGAAAATGGCTTATTTTGCAATATACCCTGATCCATTTTTTCTTCTTTTCAAGATTTTGATTCTTCTATAGCAAGTTTTCTGCTGCTTGTTCTGTTTATTATTTCTGTCTTTTTCAATCCTTCTATTTCATCTGATTATTTATTCTTTCTCTTGCAGATGCTAAAACCTAAGGCTTTCGGTAGCTACTGATTAACTTTAACGAGTGCGCATGGAATCACCTGGTGAGTAACACTCCTGGTTTTCACAATTTTTTTATTTGGTGTGCACCATTATGTCAAGAGAAAGAATGTTGTAAAATGAGATTGGATATTTAATGTTGATGGTCTCAACCATATGTGAGAAAGCACCCTGGATTGATTGTTGGAGTCGGATTTTTTATTCCTTTAGGCTGTTCACGAAGAAATTGGATTTCTTATCAAGGTTTTGAGACTTTTGAGGAATAAAATTTGTAGCCCTCGAAGAATATTGAATTGTATAATTGTGCATATTAATCAATGAGCTGATAATTGACACATCTTATTCACAATTGGGTTAAATTGAATAATTTTGATGGTTCGAGCTGAAAAGGAAAACTTCTATGGATTTTGTTATTGGAGATTCTGAATGCAATATTAAGACGATCAAATCCAAATAGACTGATGATATTCTTTTGTTCCATTGGTCAAGGTTGTGTCGATAGTAAGCAGTTCCACTATATAAGATAGAGATGGCAATCTTGGCTCGCCCCTGTTGCAGAAACCCAACCCCCTCCTCCCCCTAAAAATAAATAAATACATAAATAAACACCAATGGTAGTGGAGATGGGGATGGGTTTGGGCTCCACCACCTTTCCTTGATTTTGCTGCAAGTTTAAATTATATATTTTTGTTTATAAATATGAAAACACTTTTTATCTATGAAAAATACTATTTATTACACAATGTTGATATTTTCTCTCAAATATATATGTAGATATATATTTAATAATAAGATATAAAATATTTTAATTGTATAAAGTGACATAAAAATAAAGCCGGGATACCTGCACTCCCCATTGCCCATTTGTGCCTCAACCCCATTGCTAATGGAGTGAGATGGGAATTGCAAAACCTGCCTTGCCCCACTCCATTTGTCATTCCACTATTTGTACGTACAAGACTGATTATTTATGGTTTACCACATTATTAAGAAGGTTCTTAGGGAACAAATTAAAAGGAATGGATTCCTTGGACAATTAGTATCATTTAAGATCGAAAGAACTTTGTAAATTCTATGAATTTGTAATGGTGTTTCTCATGCTTTGTAGATAAAGATAGTTGTGTGACTGGTTATTTGGCTAGATTTTCACTATGTATTTGATGATTTTCTCAGTCGTGCTTATTCAATATCTTGTTGGAAATTAATATTTTGGAAAACTGAAAAAGACAACTGGACTTGAAGCTATTGGCTTTTGGTATAAGGTGTTTGTTTTTAAGTGCAGTTAGCGAAAATATTGACTACCTCATCATTCTTTTCATATCAATATCTTCCCTTAATTTTAATTTAGTTGTTCTTGACTTCTCGTAAGTCTATCACGATTCATTTTCTGTTTTCAACATGATAAATGATCCTCGAGGGAGCATGTCTTTTTATTTCATAAATACTGCTAACAAAAAGAATGTATCTTATTGTGTGCTGTTCTGTTCATATGCTTTTTTCCCATTGTTTTCCTTGCAGTTGGTGGTTCAAGACACACATCTGTTGTTGTTGTGACATTGGATTCTGGTGAAGCATATATCATTTCCAGCTTATCATCCAGGACTGACACTCAGGTGATATATGTTGATCCAACAACTGGGTTACTTCGCTACAGTGGGAAGCTTGGCTTTGATGTCTTCAAATCTGAAGATGAAGCTTTAAATTATATTACAAATGGATCCCGATGGCTGTGTAGGAGTACAACTTATGCAAGGGCAATTTTAGGTTATGCTGCCCTAGGAAGCTTTGGGTTGCTTCTTGTAGCTACAAAGTTAATTGCCAGCATTCCAAATTTACCTGGTGGAGGTTCTGTATATACAGTGACAGAGAGCCAATGGATCAAAATATCACTTCAAAATCCTCTGCAGCAGGGTAAAGGAGAAATAAAGAATATTCTAGAGTTAACTGAACTTGATATTGATGGAAAGCACTATTTCTGTGAGACAAGAGACATCACTCGACCTTTTCCAAGCCGCAGGCCCTTGGAAAAGCCTGATGACGAATTTGTTTGGAATGGATGGCTTTCAATGCCTTTCAAAGACATTGGGCTTCCACTGCATTGTGTCATTCTTCTGCAGGTTTTTATTCAGAACTTAGTATTGTCATGCTGATGCTTTTCTGATTGTACATGTGATGTAGAATCCTAAGTTCTTACAGCTAAAGCACTTTAATTCAACTAAAACCCCAATTATGTCTATAGTACCTTACATAGAGAAATAAAAATGGAAAATTGCTAAGCCCTACAAAAATATTAGATTTCCTAAACAACCCTACTACTAATTACTAAATCAAAATGGAAAATTGCTAAGTAGTCCTACAAATGTAATTATTATCCTACTACTAAAAGAGAAATTAATTGCAAAGACCCTTCTCTCCAAGATGAGCTAGGATGCTGGTTTGGACTTTGAATATGCTTGTGGAAAGGAATATACAATACATCACTATGCTTTTAACTTGATGTCTTTCCAAATGTCTGTTCTGAACATCTTGCAATATTTTATGACGTACATGATACTTTCTTTGTACTTCGCTGTTAATCAATTTTGTAGCTGGATGTGTGTATATCTAATACAGAGCTATATGTTTGAGCATGTATGCATTAGATATTGACAATGTGACAGGAACTTATTAAATGAAGGAATATGACAATTAATATAAGTTGCTGAGGTGGTTAGTTTTTAGGTGCAGGACTGTCCAATAGATGGTAAAAATTCCATCTTGAGTTGAGGCTATCGTTCAATCTTTTATTTAAAAGCTTAAGCTGTTAGGTTGAAAGTCAATGCTTATATCAGCAGTCTTTACGTTGGGGTCTTGATCCACCAATGGAGAGTCCAACTGATGGAAGTAAAGTTTTGGGACTAGGGAGGTAATTTGATGTCATGATATCGTGTTAAAACAACTACTTTCAGTAAAAGTTTAATTTGCTACAGTTTATTGCTAACAGTATATTCAATAGAGGCAAGACATTCTAGCTATGAAGAAATTAAGAATAAAATGCTGAATTGGAACTTTCTCTTGTCTGTACCACTAGTTTGAGAGTAATAATCTGTAATTCTTTATGTCATGATTGCTTGAGGGTTACACTGTCCATGATCAAGTATTCTAGATCCTAATCTATAGGACAGGTATCGACACTAGTAGTGTTTATTTCAACCTAGCTTCTTAGGGAGAATACATTAACCATTGAAAACAAGAGAACTATATAAAGTAGATTATTTGTTTGTAATTTTTCTTGTCTTCAGCATTAATGGTAAAATGCAATATTTTACAAGTTCTATTATGTCCAGGCTGGTTTGATTCTTAAAGTATGATAAACAGAGGAGTAAAAACTGAGATCTTTTTATTTTACTTGCCACTAAAAATGGAAAATCCCAACTGTACTACCACTGAACTATATAGACAATAGAATGCAACAAATCACATGTTTTTGGAACTGGACTACTAACAAATGATTGTCTTATGGGAGAGAATTGTAACTGAGTTGTCCAAAAAAAATGTCAAGTATAAAATAGATACTGGCACAGGCTTAGATATAAAATAGGTCATTCAACATGTTATCACAGTTCCTGTTCTACATTTTGTCTTATATTTGTGGAGTTTAAGCCACTCGGTGAACAGAGAAAACTGAACTAACCCAAGCTATAACAGTTGTGTTAATGTGGTTTGTCTGGTCAGCCTGATTTCTGCCCCACTAATTTATTCTCGAGTCATATTTTGTGAAATTGATGAAGCGGATTAGCAAATACGCGGCCAGAATGTGATAGCAATAAAGGAGCATCATCTTGGATATGCCTTTCAGCTTTCTCCCTCCCACAGTTTGAACCTCATAATTCAAGTTAGTGGTTCTGGTTTGTTGTTTAAAGATCCCTAGTTTGTGTCTGGTTTGGACATGTCCACAACTTCAAGTTGTTACCAATAGAAAATTTAGAATATCACAAATCCATCACTTCCTAAATCTAGTTGGAATTTAGAAGATCATCTTGAATAGTTAATTTAACCTATATACAGGCAAAATTACATGGGAGCTTCAAATTTGATTTTTTTTCCCTATATATTTTATCTATTTTTTAAAATTTCATTTTTAACTTGATATTTTATACACATTTTTAAAAATATATACATTTAGAACCTCCAAAATTTTTATTTTTTCTCTATAAAGTTAATTTATTTTACATTTATTCTTGGGCCCCTGCAAACTTTGAACTCTAGTTCTACTCTTGCCTATTAGGATTTGTCACTGCTTCATTCTGTTTCTGATTTATCAGTACCTTTTATGTTTATTCAAGGAAATTATATTTTGAACTCTATCCTCTTTGAAAAATCTGTAAGAATATATATCAACTTATCAATGTTTGGACTAGAATTGTTGGTTTTCTGGTTCTCTATTGAAATTCTTGGGAGGAATCTATTTTCTGTACTTGTTTTATAATTGTTTCTTATTTTTATTTAAGCCACCAAGAGCACACTGCCAAATTAAATTTTCTCTGTGTTTCCCTATTATATTTTATCTGATATCTCGATTTGACTACATTACTTGATCATATTACCATCATATTATATCATGTTAATTTTATCTAAATTTTTATTTCATGAATACATGATATTTGAAATCTTGTGACAATCTTTTATTTATTTATATATGCATGGGGATTTTGTTTATTTTCTATCAAATATAGTTAAGGATAGCTACTTCTTCCTCATCTTTATCCCTGTCTGCATGCTTTCATTTCTATTTTGTCTTTATTTGCATTTATTTTTCACCTAACCCGTGGTCACCAGGATTTACTTTCATTGTGTTATTTTGTCTCAGAAGGAGAAAAATATACTGGTTAAGATAGAAATTTTACATTTTGATTCTGTTTGCTTGATATTAATGTATAGGGCTTTGCAGAATGTCGAAGTTTTGGAAGCTTGGGTCAGTTGGAAGGGATCGTTGCTCTTATAGCTCGTCGTAGTAGGCTGCATCCTGGCACCAGATACTTGGCTAGGGGGTTAAATTCATGTTTTAGCACAGGTAAAATAATCTACTAGCATCACCTCAAATAATGTTTTGTATTTATTTTTGTCATTTCTAGGGTTCGATTGCCATGAACTATTTTAGACCTGTTTTCTTCCATGTATTTTTTCTTCTTAACCTTTAACTGTCCCCAGCCTTTCTCTGAAATTTTGAATATTCACATTTAGGCATATAATGATTGCTTCTGACTATAGTTTTATTTTTGTAGAAATATACTGTCATTATAAAGAAAAATGAAAACGAATTTGTTTCGGATGTATATATTTTCTGCTGTATCTTTGATGTTGTTTAGAGGGTATTATTATTACTTTGGTCCTTGCCATGCATGAATAACTTTTTTTTGCCACATTATTTTGTTTGTTGTGGTTTCTTTTTTTTTTTTTTTTTTCCTATTTCTATATCATTGATATTACATTGTCCATTCCATTCGATGGCTTTTCTTTCATCTCTTTTGTTTGTGGTACTCAAGTGAGTTCTGCCGAAATTGTGACCAATGTTCATACACAGGAAATGAAGTGGAGTGTGAGCAACTTGTATGGGTGCCCAAAAAGACCGGTCAAAGTGTTCCTTTCAACACATACATTTGGCGAAGGGGCACAATTCCAATCTGGTGGGGTGCAGAACTAAAGATTACTGCTGCAGAAGCAGAAATTTATGTTTCAGATCGGGATCCTTACAAAGGAAGCTCACAGTACTACCAGAGGTTGAGTAAACGATACGATGCTCGAAGTTTAGATGAAGCTTTTAGGGAAGGTCAGAAGAAAAAAGCCTTTGTTCCCATTGTATGCATCAACCTGCTCAGGAATGGAGAAGGGAAGTCAGAATCTCTCCTGGTTCAGCATTTTGAGGAATCTTTAAACTACATTAGATCGTCTGGAAAACTTCCTGATACTCGAGTACATCTAATAAATTATGACTGGCATGCCAGTGTAAGACTAAAAGGTGAACAGCAAACAATTGAAGGACTGTGGAAACTTCTAAGAGCACCAACTATGGCTATAGGCATTTCTGAAGGGGATTATTTACCTTCACGTCAACGACTTGACGATTGTAGAGGCGAAATCATATGTAATGATGATTTTGCTGGTGCTTTCTGCTTAAGATCACATCAAAATGGAGTCATACGTTTTAACTGTGCCGATTCTCTGGATAGAACCAATGCTGCTAGTTACTTTGGTGCTCTCCAAGTCTTTGTGGAACAATGCAGGAGGTTGGCCATATCACTTGATAGTGATCTGGCATATGGTTATCAGTCAGTTGATAACTACAGTGGATATAGTGCTCCTTTGCCACCTGGCTGGGAGAAACGATCTGATGCTGTTACAGGCAAAATATACTTCATTGATCATAACACTAGAACCACAACGTGGAATCATCCTTGCCCAGATAAACCTTGGAAGAGATTTGATATGACATTTGAGGAGTTCAAGAGATCAACAATTTTATCTCCTGTATCTCATCTAGCTGATCTTTTTCTTCTTGCTGGTGATATTCATGCAACACTTTATACTGGTTCTAAAGCTATGCATAGCCAAATTCTTAGCATATTCAATGAGGAAGCAGGAAAGTTTAAACAGTTTTCTGCTGCACAGAATATGAAAATTACTTTACAAAGAAGATATAAAAATGCAGTTGTGGATAGCTCTCGCCAGAAGCAGTTGGAAATGTTTCTTGGAATGAGACTGTTCAAGCATCTTCCATCAATTCCAGTTCAGCCTCTAAATGTATGTTCTTATATTATTTTGGGGCTTTTTCATATCATCTATAGAAATCATTGTTTTATTTATTTATTTGTATCTTTCTTTTTTGCATTATCAGTATAACATCTGCTGTGGCTGTTGGATTTGGCCCATATTTAAGTTCAGCCATCTAGCCTATAGAAATGTGGTGTGTGTGGGAAGTAATTCCAAATTGTTGGATTTGGCTTTGTGTTCAGGGTACTCGCAACTTGCACCAAAATTTTCCCTTTTTTTGCTAGTTCCTTTTATGGCTAATTTGCTTTTTTTAGCGAATTATAATTTAACTTAACCTGTGATCTTATTGGGTATCAAATAATTTTCTTTATTTTGGTTCAATTATGTTATGTTTGTTGATCAGTTAACTAATTCTACATAGGGTAGTAACTGTACTGCTCATGTAATGACTAGCTTTGACATACACAGACATTCCTTATGTGTGGGCATCACATTCTCTTTCTTTTGGTTCTGTAAAAAATGAGTATCCAATTCAAGGATCAACTTATATCCAAATTACTGTTAATAATGATTTCATTTTTGATATTGCATGAACAATTGCAGGTACCTTCTCGACCATCCGGTTTCTTTCTTAAGCCTGTTGCTAACGTTTTTCCAAGTGGATCCAGTCTTCTGAGCTTCAAAAGAAAAGATCTGATATGGGTATTAGAATGTTTTCTTCCTTTATCTTTATATCATATGGAGAAATGGTAGACATTGCAATAAAACTTCGTTGGTTCAACTTTCATTTGATCTTTGATACTGAAATCTGCTGGCGCTGCTTTCTTTTGGTTATTTTTACTTCTCTAAAGTTTGCATGATTGTATCCATTATTTTGTCTAACAGGTTTGCCCACAAGCTACAGATGTGGTTGAGCTTTTTATCTATCTTGGTGAGCCTTGCCATGTCTGTCAGCTTCTTCTAACAGTATCGCATGGGGCAGATGATGCAACTTATCCATCCACAGTCGATGTGAGGACAGGACACCACCTGGATGGGCTTAAACTTGTTGTAGAGGTCTGTATTTTCTTTTATACAGCTTACTCCTTAAAGATTATGTCTACAGTCGCCTTGTATAATTTCTTGTAGTCCAAAGGATATGGATTTTCCCAACTTTGGTGCATTGTTAGGTCAAGAGGTCAACCTGAAAATTTAATTCCTTTCTTTACAGTCTTTTACTTGTATGAAAAACATTTTAAGTTGTGTATTATATTCTCTGGCCAATTTTCTCTCCTAACATAAAACTATCCATGGCAAATATGAAATCATCGTCTAGTTTTTCTCTCAAGGGCCATGATATTAGGATGGAAGCTTATTTGGCAGAAGAGATTAGACTGGGGTAATCTCCTGAGCAATAAACGTTATAGAAATGGCAAGGGAAATGAAAAACATGGAAAACTAATGTCCCATTGGTAGTGAAGCGATGCTATTTATCTATCAAGTATCAACCTTCCCATTTTGCCTAGAGTTCTGAAGTTGATATGTATTTCTACAAGTTTGAAAATGCTAAACAACCATCCAATGTTTATGGTTTGTTATTAGCAATTTCAAGCTCACATTATCTGAAACAAGTTTAGAATGATCAACAGAATTGGGTCTAAACAACCATCTGAAGTTCACACTCTTGGTTTTATTTGTCTTTTCCTGATTCTCTTAATGCTCATTATATGGAAACCAATCAATCTATTTCCTACCAACTGAGTTTCTATTTTTATTGCCGAGAGGAAAGCACAAACATTTTTAATACTAGTTCTAATTTGTTAATTGAAACATATGTAATGTTACCTGGCCAAAGGAGAAGGGAAGCTTTCCTAGATGTGCAAGCTTAGTTACAGAAATAACAAGGGTATGCACTGCCTTCATAGGCACAAAAAGAATCTCTTATGGTACCCATTCTTACTTTGGACTTGTTGACAGGGTGCTTCGATTCCTCAGTGTGCAAATGGGACAAACCTTTTGATACCCCTACCAGGACCAATTAGTGAAGAGGATATGGCTATAACTGGAGCTGGTGCACGTTTTCATTCTCAAGATACAACAAAACTTCCATTATTGTACGAGTTCGAAGAAGTAGAGGGAGAATTGGATTTCCTTACTCGTGTAGTGGCAATTACATTTTATCCTGCTGTTTCTGGAAGGGGTCCTATGACACTTGGTGAGGTAAAGACCAGTTTTCACAGAAATGTTACTTGATGCATTATATATTGTTCATCTTACATATACATGTTGATTTCATTGTCAATTGTGGTAAAGATTCTTGGAGTTATTTGCTTTATTATTATTATTTTTTAAATGCATTACCTTCTTGAGAGGACTCTTTTATGGATACTGGTATTAGGAAATTCTGGTAAGCAAGAACTGCATGCCGAACAAAAGGCCTTGCTGAATGCCACTTTAACCATCTAAATTTTATTTGGTTCGATGAAAAGAATGATTTTAAGAAGGAGATTCAAGATAAAAATGGAAAGACTTGCAAGTGAATTTTCCAGGAGAGTCCAAAGACCAAATTCTTCTACCCAGTGTTAGAAGCATTTGAATAGAAACCTGGAAAACAAGCAACAAAGACTATTCTGTCATCTTTGTGAGTAAAAACCTGGGAAATAAGAACATTCTGCATGCCAAAATTTTTATAGAAATGTATTTCTGACCACAACGCATCATCCTAGAAACAAAGGCTAGCTCCATCGCCAACGATGCATTTAATAAAAGGACAAGAATAAGAGAATACTCAAGATATGAATTTTACTGACTCTCATCGATGATATTTACTCTGGCCACAGCGTCCCTTACATTATGTTGTAAATCATACTTCTTAAAAATCTTATCGTAAAAGGAACCAACTTTTAATGGAAATTGCCAAAACTGAATTTACCTACCAGTGAAATATTTTGGATGCCAATTTCCAAGACCTAGGTTGAGACTCAGGCCTGAAAACCTCCAATTGACTAAATAATACAAAGGAATACTTGATAAATAATACCTGCATTGAAGTAAAACCTGGGAGATAAGGAATATTTGGTGGTTTTTTTTAGCTCTGTTTTTTTAAATTTCTTTCTGGTGGGATAGGCTAGGGAAAATCCAGATTTTAGATGTTGGAATGGTAGAAGAAAAAGATTAAGGTTTTGGTTGCAAGTCACCAGAATGTTCTGGGGTTTGAAACTGGGAAAATAGATTTATTGGAAACAAGCAGCCAAATATTTTCAAGAATAGAATTTTAACATGGGTTGTAGGAAATTTCTGACACAGCATCTGAGTGATGAAAGTTTTGAGATTTTTTACTTGACACTTGAGTGCTTTTCATAGGGCACAGTTGGGTGGCTGTGTATTGAAGTCCTTGTCAATTGAGGATTGACACTAGTTTGGATGTAGGGTTAATATTTAGAAGAACATGGTTTGCTGGAGTAATGTCCATCAGAATGGGGAAGTGATTGTGGGGGTTGGTTGTGTTCTATTGGATAGCTGCAGAATTTTTCAATGTTTATCAGGTGGAAGAAAAATGGGAAAAGGAGCATAAACAGGTCTTACCTACATCTAAAAGTTTGAACCAAATATGGAGCGCTTTATTATAGCTTTCTTTGGACAGTGAAATTGCTAGTGATTTAGTCCTTAACTACTGAAAATTGATGGTCAGTTATGTCAGTTCTTTTTTATTTTTTATTATGGAACACGTTCTGAAATCTTTTGGGTGTGTTTACTTGTAGACTGGTTTTCTGGAAAATTTTCCAGGAAAACTGGAAAACAAAATTTTGTGATGCATTGTAATTTTTTCCCAAATAGAGAATTGAAAACTAAATTTCCAGTTTTCTAAATTACAACTGGCCTTTAGAAATAACATGTTTTCTATATGTTTTTCTTTATCAGAGTCTATTTTCCAAATTAAAAAAATTGAAGCAACCTGTGTTTTTCACTTCAATGGCATTATTGGCTTGGGTTTGAGCTCCAACCCCAACATTTATTCCACATAATTTTTTCATTATTTATTGTTTTGCTGTCCTAAGCTGCGTGTCTTCGGCATATGCTTTTCTCTTTGTTTGTTTTTTTATCCTTAACCATCTCAGTATAAGTGCCTAATGTTGATATTTTCTGTTACTTATTTTTGTTATTTTTTTCTTAAGAGTGGAAAAGAAAATAAGGGGGGAGACATGGAGACATTGAAAGTGGGATGGGAGAAAATTGTGATCCCCTCTCTAATTTGGGAAATGAGTAGAAAAGGGAGTGGAAATAAAGAAAATAATTTTTTTTTAATTATTTATAAAAATTACTAATAATCGCTTTACTTTTTTCTATGCAAGAGTTATTGTACTGCTAAAACGGTAAAACATTGATTTTACCCCAACTTTCCCCCACTTTCACTAGCTTCCCAAACTAGGGAAAATTCGAGTATTCTATTTTTTTTCTCCATCCTTTTACTCCTGCCACTTTCACCTCTTCCCAAACAAGTCATAAGTTTGGCTCTCATAAGTCATAAGTTTGGCTCTCATCTAGAAGAATTCAAGAGCTATACTTGTTAAATTTGGAATTATTTTTCGTTGAGCAATTTTTGACAGTGTCATGGAAGTTGTGGATGAGGCTAATGTTCTTTGAACCATTTCTCACTACTCCTATAATTGCCTTCTTTTTGCATGATTTTCTTCCCTCATTGTTGAATGCTAAGTTGGTTTGGATGGTCAAGCAGCATTTTTTTTTTCTTCTTCTGGCATGCTTGAGAACATCAAGTGTTATTCATATACCGTTTCTCTTTATATTTTGTTTATTTGTTCTGTTCAGTAAGTTCTGCAAAACTGGGTTGCTTTCAGTGCTGCTGAGTTATGATACTATATTGCATTTTGTCGCAGATAGAGATCCTTGGAGTTTCTCTTCCATGGAGTGGTGTGTTTAGGAATGAAGGCTCTGGTGCAAGAATAGCGGAACTTGCCAAAAAATGTCTGAAGGAAAACAATCCATTATTGTCTAATGCAACTGACAACAACAATCCATTTTCTGGCAGTTCTTTATCTAATGAAATTGTGCCACCACCAATGCAAAAAAGAACTTCTGAAAACTGGCTTGATCTTTTGACGGGAGAGGATGCATTTTCTGAACCTGTTTCTCTACCACTTAGACAAAATAATGTACAGGAGGGAAGCGACGTGCTTGATTTCTTGGATCAAGCTGTCATTGAATATCATGGGGCTGAAACTGATAATAAATTCTCTTCATCACATGATGCAAGAGCTACAGACAGTAGTGCTCAGAAGTACATAAATTGTCTAAAGACCCTTTCAGGGTCACAAATGGTATGGTGTTGCTTCTTTCCCTGAGTTCCTTAAAATTTCTTTCTTCAAAAATTTCTTAGGTCCCTTTCTGGTGTCTATCATTGCTGATATATCTTCTTGTGCTGCTTTTCTGTTATTTTTTCTTGTTTTTGAGTGATGGTCAAAGGTCTGTGTTCATACTTCTTGTAAATCCGTTTGTAGCTGCTTTTAGTATTTCATCATGTCATCCCTTGAACCCAATAGCATAAGATGGTGTTTGCAACCATGACAGCTCCTATACCTGATCAATGTGGTGTACCTAACTCTGCATCTTAATTTTGTTGGCCGAATAGAACAGTGAACCTTTCTAGTGGGGAGCTAGAAAAAGGAGAAGAAATCAGACCCTTAAAGAGGCAGAAGAATTGGGTGGATCTGATACAGTGCGAGGAAAACTAGTTCAAAAGCTTAAGCGACTAGATGCCAAGGTTAAATGACTTGTGAAAATAACTCCAACCTCTACTGATGTGGGATTTCTTAACAAGCAAAAGCAAATGTGTAGATGTAGGAAAGATTATAGAAATCTGCCCACTGGCTTTTTTGGTAGATTTTGATTAAGAAATTGAGGACATTTAGGGATTCAGAAATCAGTATGTGAGGATTGGTTGTGATTGTTGTCAATGCTAGCTGTCTCTCATGACAGACTAGCATCTGAATTGTCTGTGGCCGAATTGGGCATGTTGTGATGATTAATATGGCTTAGCTGTCCTCCTTTGAGTTTCTTCACCTTTATATATAATTCAAGGCTTAATTACAAGAATCAAATCTCTGCAATCTAAGTATCTACCAAAAATAGATCTAGCCTAAGAAAGGAAATAGAATATAGAGTTAAGCCATATTTACAGCATATAATGAGCTAAATAAGATCCCTAATTTTCAGCAAATAATTCAGATGCTAGTCTGTCATGAGAGACAGTTAGCATTGACAACCGTTGAAAAGAAACATAGGAGAGAGAGAGCGAAAGTGAGAATGTTACCAAGGGAGAAACAAGAGTTCAATAACTTCAAGGTGATAAAGAGGGAGGTGAAAACCCTGGTCAAACTAATGATAATCTCATAATTCAATAACCAGAAACATAAGATAAATTCTTTTATGGTCAAAATAAAAAAATACATATTATTCCTGGTATCTTGTGTAGTATGAATTTCTATGACAAGAATATTTAAAAAAAAAAAAATCCCAGTTATGTAGGAAAACTTGCAAATTAGAGTTTAGTGGACATTTAGGTTGACTCACAAGCTACAAAAGGCAGAAAGTCGTGTGTCCAATTAGAGTTTGGGGAAAAAAGGTATAATTAGGGATCATATTAAAAGGTGAAAAGACAACTGGATTGCTTAAATTGCAGATTTGATAGAATGAATGGTACACATGAGCTGTAATCGAAGGAGAAATTTACAGTCCTTTGAGGCTGTAGGCTTCTAGGGTTCAGTGGGAGAAATATGCTTGAAATTTGAAAGAAATAATAAATTCTACTCTTAGCAGTTAGAATGCCTTAGGCCTCGCTCTCAGGCTTGAATTGCATTAAACAATTTAAGATTTACACGTGCTGGAAATTCCTTTAATTTTATTGAAGGAAAAGCATCAGAGCATCACCTCTATAGGTATCCATGTACTAATTAAGACTGACTAAGACTAAGAGAATGAGATATTAGACAAGTGTAGAAACTTATTGACATAAAATATATATCTATTATGTGATTAATTGACATTTACAACTAGGATTCAAGCATTTTACTTGCAAAGTAACAATCACAATTTTTGCATAATTATATTCAATACATGGAAAATCAAGAGATTCTGTTGATTTTGTTAAAGGACTGTTAGACTTTGGGAGGAGTTATTATACATAAAACAAGAAGTGACTTTATAATATTTTTATTTATGTGATGGTTGAGTGTCCTGGTGGTTTTACAAGGATATGTATAATCATGTATAAAATCTTTCATCCTAGCTAGTCTTAATTGTTTTGTCTCAATTTTTGGTTGCTCCGTTGTTGAGTCTTCTAAATTACTTTTGGTTCTTCATTGGATTGTTAGTTTTTCTCCGTAATTTGTATATTTTTTTAATATATGTTATTTTACGGTTATTCTTCTTTTTATAATAATTTCATGTTCATTTTTTCAGTCAACTACATGTAGTTAGACTTAAACTTTGTTCTTCACAATATGTAGCTTTGATGGGAACTAAGGCATATGAGATTTAAATTTTATTATGCAGCACTAATAGGAGATACCTGTTATTAAGTTGGCTAGAAAATTCTCCATTTATAGTTCTTTGTGGTTTTTTTTTTTTTTTTTTTTTTTTTTTATGGAAAGCATATCATAGTGAGAAATTGATTTTTTTTTTTTTTTTTTTGGGTACAAGAAATTGAAATTTTCATCAAATCAACTTAATTCCTTATAACAATTTATATATCAATTTAATAATTGACAACATTAGATTTTCTTGTATTTTTTTTAATATAGTTGTATTATTTTTCTATACATAAAAGTAAAATACCATGCAAAAGCGCAGGTTTTGTGCTAGTTTATAAACCAACTCTGAACCCTAGATTTAAATGATCTTCTTGGCTCTTCACACTGGGACTCCAATTCAAAATTATAACTACTAGTACTATATTAAGGCTCAACTTAAGTAGACTCAATTATATGACCCAAGACACTGCAGCTCAGTCCATTCCAGCAACACTTAAAATTTCTTAAATACCCATACTGAAGTTATAAATTACTGGACTGACAACTAATTTGGTTGAATAAACTAACATAGAAGCTTCATGTGGAATATAAAGCATGATTCTTCTTGTTTTTATGGAGCTTCTTGTTGGCTGCATTAGCAACTGAAATAAATCCATAAAAAAAGGACAATTGAACTCAGTTGACCTAAGCTTTAGTTGCAACTAGTTGGGATTTGAGCTGAACTTCGATATACTACTTTCCTTTTAGGAATGGTTCATCAATATTTTCTTCTAAATTCATACTGTAGCATGTAGTTATAAGCTGGCTGCTTACTATAATCTTCCTCGTTTTTCTGAGTTGCTGAGCTTGGGATTTGCTATGCCAGATTAGGCCAAAATTCAAAAACAAACTAGGGCAGACTTGAAGCAAAAAGGATAAAACTGATCTCGAAATTTTAGTTGTTCAGGTTTTTAACTTTTCCACTAATCAGTCATTCTGAATAAGAAACATCTGATCTCGAAATTTTAGTTGTTCAGGTTTTTGACTTTTCCACTAATCAGTCATTCTGAATAAGAAACATTCTTTTGTCATAACAAATAAATATTAGAATCAAAATTGTGAAACATTCGCAATTGTAATTCATCTATATCCTTGAAGAATATAGAAAGCAAATTGGGATCATCATTGCATTCGACAGATCTGAATGTCAACAGCTTGGAGTTAGCCGCATGGACTAATCACTTTTCAGTTGTCTCTGCGGATCAATCTGATCTATCATAATGAAGTCTGCCCTGCTCATGTATTCAACCACATCATATGTTAGTTACTACAGTTAAGCGCTAAATCTGATTCCCCTAAAATCAAAATATGGAAAATATTAATGCTTAGTATTCTTTGTGCTGGGACCAAAATTTAGACTTTTGGCTGATGCATAGTTTTAGCATGTGACACTAATTCATTCTCTAAAATGCCCAGCTGCTTTTGGATCTTCCCTTTTTAGGATTAGTTGCTTTCCCCAGAAGCAGGTTTCCTCTTGTCTTTGGTTTGCCAAAGTAATTTGCTTAAGCAATCTGAATACCAGTTCCTAACAGGCCATAATAGCTGTAATCCTGGATCATCTAAGCATTAAACATTTTGCTTCAAGACAATTGAAACTCCAGAGCTAATAGCAGTCAATAACAGAAAAGAAATGGCTGATTTATGTTTCTCAGGTGCGCACACATGACTTGTATGGTGCAAATGGATAAGCATTTTAACAGAGCTCTAGCTCTTCTTGTTTGTATGCTATTTTTGTTTTAGAACTTTTTCTACTTTTTCTTTATGGTTCTTCATTGGCTACACACTGGGAATGTTTTCTGATTATCAATTAACAGAAGCCTACTTTGTTCAGACCTATTATTGTCATTTAATACCTATTTTGCTTAGTTGTAGCATATCTCCCAGATTTTTTGATCAGTAGTGGAACCATATGAAATTACCCTATATTTGATGGGATTCTTGGACTACTCATTTAATGCTGTGACTACGTATGTCTCCTTTATTTTCCTATAGTACATTCATAATGTTGATTCAGTTTTTAGTTATATTGCACTTTTATGTATTTAGGTGCTTTAGAAAGAACAGTGGAAAAGTTTTCAAATATTTACCTGATAGAGTGGAAAACATCATCAAACTAATTTAGTTTTATTTTGCAGACAAGAAAGTTTGACTTTATAGAAGCAATGAAACTTGAAATTGAAAGGCTCCGTTTGAATCTCTCCGCTGCTGAAAGGGATAGAGCATTGTTATCTATTGGGATTGATCCTGCTACAATAAATCCAAATGCTTTGATTGAAGAATTATACATGGGAAGATTATGCAAAGTTGCAAATACCCTTGCTTTACTTGGACAAGCTTCGCTTGAGGACAAAATTAATGCTGCCATTGGTCTTGGGAATACCGATGATAATGTGATAGATTTCTGGAATGTTACTGGAATTGGGGACAGCTGTTCCAGCAGCATATGTGAGGTGCACGCTGAAACAGACACACTAGCACATGCATCCTCTGTGACATCCTCTATAGGAGCTTCACAATCTATCCTGCTGTGTTCTGAATGTGAGAGAAAGGTCTGTAACGTTTGTTCTGCTGGGAGAGGAGCTCTTTTGCTTGTGAATAGCAACACGAGGGATGTTGCAAATTATAATGGTATGGCGAGTCAGGGCGGTTCAAGCCATGGCAGCCAAGTTGACAGTTCTACAAATCGTCCAGTGGCCCTGGATAGTGTTATTTGTAAACGATGCTGCCGCCAGATCGTCCTTGATGCATTGATCTTGGATTATGTGAGAGTCTTGATTAGTCTACGAAGAAGAGACCGTGCAGACAGTGCTGCATACAAAGCTTTGGACCAGGTTATAGGATCTCCCTTGAGGGGTGGTGTTCATGAAAAAAGTCAGTTTTCTGATAGTCAAAAAGCTGTTAAGGTCCTGCAACAATTGCTTTCTGGGGAAGAGTCACTTGCAGAATTTCCATTAGCTAGCTTCTTACACTCGGTATGGACTTCTCACTTTGGACTATTGCTTTGTCATCATCAGTTGCCAAAATATTTTGGCAATATTATCCAGTGTCAAATATTCATCTTTACACGTTTACAGAATTCTTTCTACTTCTAACTAGGGTTTATCTACTCTCTTCTCTTGATATTATATTTTCCATTGATCCATCTTCATTTGGTTTCTTAATTTGATAACATTTTCCTCCCAAACCAGTTGTGATTTTCATCAGATAGAATCACCAGAGATGGAATGAAAGAGAACATATCGCAGCATGACATGTTGCAGCATGCTTCTCTGCTTTTCATATTGAAGTCCTACCTAGTGATTACTGGGACTAAAGAGGGCTGTCTCTGCAAAAATTTGACATATTAGACTGTTTAAGTTAGTAGCGGAAGCAATGTCTTTCCTACCAATATACAAGTGGCATATTCAACAGTCTTAATTGTGTTAACCTTTATTGGCTGGGACCCTCTGGAACACTTTTGCCAGAAATCAAGAGTCAGTGGTGGACTCACATTGTAACAGTGAGGGGGCCATGCCCCTTTCCACCCTCCAAATAATTTTTTTTGAAAAACAAACCCAGAAGTTCAAAATTGTTCCATGAAATATGTAATTAGTTGCATGGCATCTCCAAAGATGACAGAGCTGGCCCCTAAAATTTTTTTGTTGTCCTCCCATGCCCATTTCCATCCTATGAAATAAGAGCCCAAAGGCCAAAAGGACTCATGAAAGTAATGAGATACCAATGAGACAGAAAGGAATGATATATTATTGAAAAACACTATTGTTGATTGTAATTTATCTTTGTATTAACCATGTAGTGACAAAAACTTTCCCCTCTTTTATTGGATTACCAAGTTTATTGCTGGTTTTTCTATTTACAATTTGTTAACTGTCACCTAGTTTTGTTGGTGTAAATGAGAGCTAAATTTTCATTTTTGTTTAACTTGTTAAATCAGGCTCAGAAGTCCATTTCTTTCTTGTATTTGTTGTTTGTTATTGTTTTCTTATGTTATTAATTTATTTCTGAAGTAGTTTCAAAATCCAGTTGTAGCCCTATGTTTTATTTTTGTTTTATTTGGATCAACATCTTTGTAAGCAAAATTGAAAGGTAGAGCTGGACTTCAGTTAGATTTAGTTTTGCTTGTGTTTATATCATAATAAACAACTTTTCTACATACATTAAGAGCATATCTCTTTATTGAGTTTCTCTCTCTTTTTCTCTCTCTTTCTTTTAATTCTACATGGATCCAAAATGTATAGTCATTATCATATTTGGTTATGCCTGTTGAAGTTGTTAACAATCTTTTTATTTTCAAGTCAGTCATGCCATATTTTTTTTACTCGTATAAATAATAAGTTTATAATAGGGAAGAATGATGTAAAATTATTACATCTTGTAAAGTTGGTTTAACTGTTTTCCTGTATCTCTTCCGATCCCCCACAAAACACAAAATCCTAAACCAAAATTCTCATCAAGCCCCTGTCCACAGTCTATTCTGCATCTTGTGTGTTTGACTACACTGCATATTGGATTTATTCAGTGTGACGTTTAACAGTAATGTGACAAATGATACACTATATGTTGCTTTACTTGGCTGAAGTGGTAAGCTTTGTAATTAATTGAAAGAGTAGTGTCAGCCCTGACCAGTGCTTGGTTAAATATGTGTATTTTACTACATGATTTCCTGCCGCTTAATTTTATAGAAATTGGAATTTTTACTTGATGCTTGATAATGTATTGTGCGATTGTAGGTGGAAACAGCAACAGATTCAGCACAATTCTTTTCTTTACTCGCTCCACTGAATTCTGGGCCATGGCACTCTTATTGGAAAGCTCCTACAACTACCAACTCTGTTGAATTTGTTATTGTTCTGGGCACCCTCTCTGATGTCAGTGGAGTTATCTTGCTTGTTAGTCCATGTGGATATTCTGCAGCTGATGCTCCTACTGTACGTGCACTTGTCTCTTTGCTGCATTTCCTTCATATTTAATGGTTTATGTAGAAGTTGAATGATGTCTATAATGAAGATCTAGATTTAGCCTAATACAGACATATTTAGATTTATATGCAGTTGGATATTATCGCTGTTTTGGGTAACTGTTTTTATACCACAAATATTAGGCTTGAGGTCAAAAGCATGTTTTCAACTATTTGAGCGTAAAAATAGTCCTCTTTCCTTGCCTAGGCCCTGATGATCTTGGACTATATCTCAAGAAGGCATTCTTTGTATTAAACTTGCACTTTAACAATTTGCTAAGAACTTTAAAAACAAATTAAGTATATTAACAACAATCAATTTGAAATTATCTATTTTGAAAAATATTGGGTAGTTTTCCATAAATGCTTTTTTTTTTTTTTTTCTCCAGTTGTACCTAAAACATGCAGTGCATAAAGATATCATCATTTATGCATTTGTGTGGTTGTCAAGAAATTAGGAATTGATTTTTTTTTTTTGTTGACCAAGTTTCACTCTGATAACTTATCTTAGTTGAAAAAAGTGATGAACTGGGTATAGAGTGCAGTATTGCAAATTTAATAGTGTAAAATGAACTTAGGGTAAAACCAGTAAATGCCAATGTTTTTTATGAGAGGTTAATTTCTAACCTTAACAATAAAATTGTGATGCATGTTTGCACCTGCATATACCACTAAATAATTTTTCAGCAAAACACTAGCTAGCCAGAGTAGTTTCGAATGATCATGTCTTCATCAGAAACTAATGCTTCTTTTGAGCTGTTTGATGTGTGTCTAAAGCTCTTAACAGTTTCGATAATTCTATCCAAGTATCATTAAATATTGATAATTGTGTCCGTGTCAATGCAACAAAAGCATTTTACTTGCCTCAGGAACACTTTAGGTAAACTAAGGATCGCTTTCCAGATACCAGCTCTAATTAGTTTCAATATAAGAATGTTTAGGTAATTAACAGTTAATTTGTGAGGTATTATGGTGAACTGCATTGCTGGCTGTATCCTTGCTGCTCATGTCCTTGGTAAAGGAAGGTGGTGCACTGGGTGGTATTTGCTGTATTGATCTTTTTTTTTTTTTTTTTTTTTTTTTTTTTGCACCGTACTGTTGATGATGACAAGAGAAAAGATATTTGGGAAAAGATATTTAGGAATCATTTCTGTTAAATTATAATTTTTGATTTTTCACTTCAATATTATAATTTTTTATTTTTCACTTCAATTCTAACCAAGTTTTATTTGTAAGTTTTCTCTTTATTTTGAATATTAATGCTTTGTGATATTAGAATTATATAGGTAAGAATGAATCCCTATTTTAATAGGTTCAAGGTTTCCTTTTCTTTAACAAGTTTTGGTGCTCATATGAAGCCCCTTGATATGTTCTTATTATCATATTGTTATTGAGGAATAAGATGACTATTTATTTTTCAAATATTGGTTCTCTTGTTTCCTCTCTTTTTTTTTTTTTTTTTTTTTTTTTCCTGCATCAGCTGTGTACCATGGCCTTGCTGAATTTATGCTATAGCTATTACATCAATATATTCGACTTTACATTCAGCAGTACATTCCATCACAGTTTCTATGGTATTTTACCTGTTACAGTTATCGCATCTGCATTATTTCAACGTTATTTTTACCTTTGATGAGTTCCCTTCTGTTGTCGTTCACAGGTTCAAATCTGGGCCAGCAATAAAATCCAGAAGGAAGAAAGGTCATGCATGGGAAAATGGGATGTTCAATCCCTGGTTCCATCTTCCTCAGAAATCTATGGACTAGAAAAATCGGTTAGAGATGATGAAGTGCCTAGGCATGTGAAATTTTCCTTTAGGAACCCTGTTAGATGTCGAATCATTTGGATAACACTACGTCTTCAGCGACCTGGATCAAGTTCTGTTAATTTTGAGAGAGACTTCAATCTTTTATATTTAGACGAAAACCCCTTTGCAGAAGTGAATCGTCGTGCCTCTTTTGGTGGATCAGTTGAAAATGACCCGTGTCTTCATGCTAGAAGAATTTTAGTTGTTGGAAGTCCAGTGAGAAAAGAGATGGGGCTTACATCACAGGGTACTGACCAGATGAATTTTAACAGCTGGCTGGATAAGGCTCCACAATTGAATAGATTCAAGGTACAAAAATTGCTTCTGGTTGTTGTTATCACATCATGGACATCACCATGTCTTCTTCTTCTTCCCCCTGATTTTTTTTTTTTTTTTTTAAATTTCCAGGTTCCAATTGAAGCTGAAAGGCCAATGGATAATGATCTTCTCTTGGAACAATATTTGCCTCCCGCTTCTCCTTTGCTTGGAGGCTTTCGACTGGATGCCTTTGCTGCAATAAAGCCTCGGGTTACCCATTCTCCATCTTCGAATGTAGATACATGGGATACATCAGTAACATTTTTAGAAGACAGAAATATTTCTCCTGCTGTGTTATATATACAAGTTTCTGCACTCCAGGTATCATCGGACCAGCTTTACACTGTTAGATTTTGTTGGAAACTGTTTTTTTTTCCTGAAAAAGCATCATTTTAGATTCAGTTGGAAAAGACAGTTCGCTATTTAGCTGTCTACTTTTTTTTTTTGCTTTTTTTTAATTCCTCTTAACATAATGCTCCCTAGCCATTCCTACACCCTTTTCTTCTCTGACAAATAGCACTCCATTCACATTTCTTATCAAAGGAATACTTGTTTGCTGCTTCTGAAGTTAGATTAAGGGGCAGAAACGATTGTACCGTGAAGTAATAATTAAAAAAAAAAAAATAGTGTCCTGTTAAATGTCATCAGCATGATAGAAATCTGCCGAAATTTTAGAGAACAACAGGAACTTCAGGGTTTATTCACCTACTCGACCAAATAGAGTTTTGAAATGTGTCATGGAAGGTATACATTTCAAGGAAGTAGCAGTTAAAAACCCATAAAATGAATTTTGGAGCAAACCCTTTTTTTACTAAAATGACTAGTTAAAAGCCCAAGCTTACTGCAGTCATATGTGATCTCGCCTTTTCACTCTTTCCCTCTTATTAAGCAGAGGTGATACCAGGTTCTCGACCAAGGTCTGGTTTATCAAGTAATTCCAACTTAATAAAAAATCTCTTGGCTAAATAATTTTTCAGGAGCCACACAACATGGTGACTATTGGTGAATATAGACTGCCAGAAGCTAAGGCTGGAACTGCAATGTACTTTGACTTTCCCAGACAGATTCAAACCCGAAGAGTTTTGTTCAAGCTTCTTGGGGATGTTACGGCATTCACAGATGACCCGGCTGAACAGGATGATTCTGGTATGAAAGCTTTCCCTTTGGCAGCAGGATTGTCTTTGTCAAATAGGATTAAGCTATATTACTACGCTGATCCTTATGAACTTGGAAAATGGGCTAGTCTTTCTGCAATTTGATTGTCATTTATGCACAAGAAAAAGGTTTTGATTATTGATTGTGGTTGCTTGTGGGTGTCATTCTATAATTTCTTTTTTTTCTTTTTTAATTTTTTGTTGTTGTATATTAGGAAAATGTAACAGTGTTAATTTCATTGGCGTAATAATATCATTGTTAAGAAATCTGAATAACATCTCTCCTATCCAAGAGAAATTTTGTCAAAATGTTACGACAATTCTTTGCTTTGAAATTTCAATCTCCTAAGATGGCCCTCGGTTATTTCTTCCACTTTATGTTATGATTCAATTACTAAATTCTCTGATCACATATCTATACCTGAAGAAAAAAATGAATAATTATTTAAACAGTAATATTATGAATGTGTTTTATAGCTTCTGTCCATTTTGTTTGGGTCAATGGGCTAGCAAAACGAAGTTGCAAACTGGGTAGCTATGGCAATGTCAAAGGGCATATTATACCTTGCGTGGGTTGTTATGCAGCCTCCTAGGCTTGCCTCTCTTGTACGCCATGATTTTCATGATGAATGAATCTTATCCATTCTGGAAAAAAAATGTGGAGAGCAATGGTGAATGACACTGTTTTTGGTAGATAATGACATACTTGATCGGTTTTGTTCAGTGAGATCCAACCATGGACTAAAATTTCGTATATCAAATTTGTATGGAGTGTGATGTTTAAAAACTTACTTTATATGTTTTTTATATTATTTTCAGCGATATGATGAAAAATATTAATGAAATTATGAGATATATCAATATTAGTCAAGTTTCATAAAATATATATATATATATATAACAACATTTCGAGAAATTAAAAAAAAAATTGAAAATGCAATTCAAAAGTTTTGATATTTGAAATTTCACATATTAGTGCAATTAATTTCACAAATTGGTCAAAAAAATCAAATAATGAAAAAATATTTTTATCAATACAGAATGCAGGTTGGTCAATATAATCAATAGCATCATTAATATATGACTTTGAATATTTTTCTCTAATTAACAAATTGTTATCAAAATTTTCTAATAAATGAAACTAATAATTTTGAACGACACAAAAATTTAATATGATATTAAGAATATTATTATAGTGTGTGCTTAATTTGTTGTGTTGTTATAGTCGTATAACATAAATAATTATGTCTATGTTGTATTAATGATAAGAAAATATATTATAATATTTAAATTATAATATTTAAATTCAGTAAGTATGAATTTATCATTTTTTTTTTGTGTGTTATTACATTAGATTTTTAATATCGGATGAATTATGTACATCAATATATAATTTTAAATATTTTATAGATTTTTTATTTGTATTTTAATTTATAGTTATTCCTCTCATTTGTTATAATATTTATCAAAAATTAATAAAGGAATATGAATAATCAATAAAAGAAATAAATGAATAAAATTAAAATAGAACCATATAGTAATAATCATTAAAAAAAAAAACCACATAATATAAACATAATTCAAAGTAATATAATATAATGGTTTTCAAAATTGAAGAATCAATAAAAGAAATAAAGAGGTAAAATGAAAATGAAACCACATAATTTTAATAAAATTTTAATTACTAAAATCATATTCAAAGTTTTCGAATTTTAAATCTCAGAGCCCCCAACACACGCTGAGATTTCCCTATACGAGCATAGATAAATAAACACATACGTTCGGCACATAGTATGCGTATAGAGAGAGATTGGGCTGGGCAGGCTTATCCCAAAAATCCTAAAATTATCCGAAGCTCACCCCATGTCTGACTCAACAGGGGCTTGAGAGGGAAAATTCTAAATAGGCTCTTAATTTAGTGATAAATGGGGGATTATTTATAAGTAAACATTATAATTCCAATCTCACAAACAATATAGTCCTCTGTTATAAATTGTTGTTTTTAAAAGTTGTGTCTTTTAAAAAAATTGTGTGTATTTGAAGCTAAATTATAGTTAAATTCATTTTTAATTTTTCTTCTTTATTAATATTAAAACAATTCTTCAAGTGATTAAATTAAACATTCTCTAGCTTCTATTTAGAAATACTTTATTGTTTGTTTGACACATATTTTCTAAAAACTTGTTATATTTACTAAAATTATTTGCATTAAACTCATAATAATTTTATTGAAAAAATAGTGCAAATATGATTTTTAGGAAAGTGTTTATACACATTTTTAAAGCTAGATACATTTCTTATAATGTTTTTATCTTGTGTTTGTTATTTACAATTGATTTCCATAGTGTTATTCTTAACTAAGGTTTTACACGCCAATTTTAAAAGGGTGAAATGGAAAGTTAATGAAGGTGAAGAAAATGTATAGAAATATGGAATGAAATGTAAATAAGGGGTAAAATACATCCAAGGTCACTAAATTTTGGATTTTTTTAAATTTAGTTATTAAATTTTTATTTCTTATAATTTAATCACTAAATTTTATTTTATTTTTCACTAACGGGTCGCTAAATGAATTCAAATGAAGAACTCACCGAAAAAATGACGTAGTATTTCACGTCACCTGCAAATGCTGATTAATCTAAATACATCAAATCGCCACATTAAAGTATTAAAATTTGTATGCACAGTTGCTAAACTTTATACCGTTTTTTAATTTGGTCACTAACCTTCAATTTCTTATAATTTGATCACTAAATTTTAATTTTTTTACATAAATGTTACAAAAACATATTTGATACATCCAAGGATGATTGTTGTCATCTATGCCATAGTCTTAAGAGTTTTTAGAATCATTTAACTCCTCACATCTAGAGCTTCATTTCAGTATATATTTCATCGTTTAAGGTTGAACAGAGATGAAGATTGGAAAATGAGACCATCAAAGTTTTTGACAATTTTTTAGAGAAAAAAATAGAGAGTGAGAGCGAGTGGCTCATATTTTTATATTCTTGACATCAAGATAAATTAGTTGAAGTCAATCCCGATGAGTTTTTCACTGAATTTGTCTTAGTGACCTACCCGTAAAAAAAATTAAAACTTAATCATTGAAATTACAAGAAATCGAAGGTTAAATAATCAAATTAGAAAACAGCATTGTTGACAATTATTTGGTCAATAATTATAACAAGAGTGAGAATTATAAAAGTAATCCCACTAGGCATGCCAAAAATGTTATTGACAAAATAATTATTATCAATAGTTGCCTTTTGATTGAAATTTGATGCTGAGCATGCAAAAAATTCTTATGAGTCTCACTTGTACCTGACTTCTAATCGAAATGACTATGTAAGAGATAAATGGATGGTAGTTTCTTAAGGAATTTGGATTTATTAATGTAGTTTCACCAATTTTCATGCAAAGACTGAGAGAAAATATGAAATTTGTAACTTTTGGTTTTGTGTTACTGTACTTTAATATACATTGAATATAAAAATTCTGGAACTTTTTGGTTTGTATTACTGCATTGTAAAATACATTAAATGCATAATTTGTAACTTTTTAATTTGTATTACTGCACTATAGAGTACATTGAATACAATGATTTTAAGATATAATTTTCAAGTGATATAAAATAAAAGTCATGGAGATTTAGACAATTTGAAAGTAAATAAAAGTTCTAAAAGCTTATTATTGTTTGATTGATTGATTGTTCTTGATTGATTGATTTGTTGTTTGTTGGTCCCCTTCCTCTGTGGAGTCTTCTTACTTTTATAGTTCTTGGTAGGTAATTAATTCCCTAGATTTCAATTTCACTTCTCCACTAAGCCACCTTCCTTTTCTTTCGTCTCAAGCTAGACTTAGCTCCTGTGTTATATGCTAGCGGCCGCTATTTTCTCACCCAAACGTTAATCATGTAATCTTTATCCTCTCTATTGTGAAAACAAGCAACATTTAGGAATATTTTCTTCTCCATTTCTTCTAATCCATCAAAATAGATATAGAGCTTATCTAAAATTTCTTGATTAGGAATTTCTTTTAATCTATCCAAGGCACTACTCCACTCATCCAAAGATTTACCAAACAAGAAGGAGCCAATAACATCAAGAGCTAATGGAAGGCCATTACAATAATTCACAAAGCGATTGGAAAGCTCTACATAATCATTTATAGGACAATCATTTTTGAAGGCCCTCAAACAAAAGAGATGAAGAGATTCATCATGACTTAGTCCATCAACCCTATATATTTTATCTACTCCATGGCATGTCAACAAATGTTCATCTCTAGTTGTTATAATTATCCTACTTCCACTGCCAAACCAATCATGCATACCAGCTAATAACTTTAACTGGTCCAATTGATTCACGTCATCAAGAATAATAGTCCCACATGCAACACTTCATAATTTAACTTTTGTAATATCCAAGGTCTCCATAGCTCATCAGAATTATAATAATACCATAGAATATAAATTTTATGGGTATAGTATCAATGACATAGTGATAGAATGACAAAAACTCTTATTGGTGTTAAGTGCTTGAATGTGTATTTTTATAAGATAGGAATATTTATTGTATGTTTGATTGAATTAATTTTAGGCAATATGGCTTAGTTTAAGCTTATTATGATATGGGAAGGTAAGATTTAAAATGCCAAGTGAAAGGGAAAGGAAAAAGTTACGAAAAATTTTTAAGTTCGGGAAACGTTTTCGGGTGGGCTTGTTAATGGGCTTTTGGACTCAAAGCCCAAGCCCATAGAGTGGCCGGCCCTAAGGCCTCAAATTTTGGTGGAACTTGACTAAAGAATGGTTAGAACAAGTTAATTAGGGGTTAGGATGAGAAAGGAATTAAGTTAGCCATATTTGTTGACTTATGCCAACTTTACACCTAAGCCTCCTACTTTTCCATCACCATGATTATGTTCACTTTGGTGATGATGGTGTTCATTATTTTGATGCTTAGTCACCATACACCTAAGGGCCATCTCAACCATCCATCTTGATCAATCTTAGCCCTCCATTTCAAGTAAAAATGTGACAATTGATTTTGTGTGATTAAATCACCACCATTGATTTTATTTGTATATAAAATGAAATTGTGTTAAACTATTTCATTTGTAACCTACACCAAAAATTTCACCCTCATCAAAGACTAAAATCCTCCCAACTTGTTCTTCAACTTAGAGCTAAATTTGGAGCATTTCAAGGTAAGATTTATTGCTTAAGTGATTCCTTTCTTTCCTTAGCCTAAGTATGATAAATTGTTAGCAATTATTCCTTTTCTTTTGAATTCTATAATTGGATTTTGGTGGAATAATTTGAAGAGGAGTTAGTTTGGCATGTTAAGTGATGAAATATGAGAATTGGGGTTAAGGATTTGGGGTTTAATAGGTGAATAATAACAAGGGAAGCATGAAAAATCAATGAAGAGGAAGTTACATAAGGTTCGGCCAAACTAGGAATTTTAGGGGAAGTGTCCAAAATTTTTTTTAACAATATCTAAGGTTATTTGGGATGTTGAAAAGTGGTTTAAAATATAAAATTTGAATTTAGAGATTTTATTCAAAAATTGAGATTCTTGAAGGCATAATGCATGATATAAAGAAAGTGTGTAATGTGAAGTGTAGTTTGATGTTTGATTGTTATGGTAGGCTTTGCATAACATTAATTTTATCTTGGCAATATCAATTTGAGATTTGATTGAGAAATTTTGGGTTTTACCCAAATCATCCCAATTTGGTAAAGTTAGGGTTTATGAGAATTGGAAGAGATTAGTTTCAATGGGTGGATGAATGTTGATTGTTTAAGCATTAGTTTGATAAACATAAAATTTAATTAAGGAATTAGGAAGGAAAAGGAACCTAATTATTTTAATGAAAGGATTTGGACAACATGGGATTTTGAAATAAAATGATTAAATAATTAATGTGTTTATATATGTTATTGTTTAATGTATTGGAATGTGTTTGGTGATTAGTAGTAGGAAGATAATGTTAAGTTGAGTTAGAATGAGATTAGCAAGTTAAAGAAGTAGGAATTAATGTATGATTATTTGGGTGTATTTGTATAATCGAAAGGTAAAGGCATTGCTCGGGATACCGAGGAGCCATTAGAACTATCAGTATAGGAGCAAAGGAGCAAGAGGTGAGTACCTAATAATATTATATTTCTTGTGCTTTAAATATAAGCCTAAATATTGGATCACTTTTCTAATTAAAATGCATTGCAATTCTTTGGCATGCATGATATGCTTTACCAATTATTGAATTAAATATCCCTTATGGCACTTGGCCACATGAACCTTATTGCTTCTTTTCCCAATATGATCAATGATGGGAATTTTGATTATTTATTGATATATTATCCATTGAATTATTTCATGGATGAAAAGGAAAAATGTTTTAATGATACTGTGGTAAGCAGAATACCCCTCTGATGTGGGGCAATACATCAGACATTGTGCACAATGGTAATGAACCTGGGGATAGGGTAAAGAGTATCCGAACCTTAGCTGGGAAGGGTTTATGGCCCCCAGTACGTGCGACCCGATCAGTTGTACGTGTGACTGATATGGGAGTGAGCAAGGCGTAAGCCGCCACTCAAGTGATAATGATAATGTGGGAAACACACCGTTTTCATAAAGGAAATATTCTGCTAAAAATGCAATAATTACTGTATATGGAAAACTATTCCATAAGAATGATTCTTGATTCGTTTCACTTCATTGCTATAAGAATTTATCACTAAACTACCTATCACTTGCTTATTTTATACAATTTTATTATGTACTCACTGAGCTTTGTCTCACCCCGTAGTTGTTATTTATTTTCAGGATCAGTTGACGGTTTGGCAAGGTAAATTCCAAGTTCTGCATCTTCGCTTGGAAATTGCGTTGCTGATTTTGGGTATCATCATGTACATATTTTGTTATAATTTTGGAGGTTTCACTCTAGAGCTCCATGTTTTGTTAAAAGTCTGTAATAATGATATAATTTAGAATACTATTAGTATGTGTGATTGGGTATTATCTCAATACAGTTCAGATACTTAATTAATATTCACCTGAGTTGCAATTAAAATACTAGAAAATGGAGTTCAAAAGCTATAAATATGAAAATGAATTTAGATGTTGAATGGCTATTACATGGGAATTATGGCTACGATCTTGGGTTAAGGGTAACGTAATGGTAATAGTTTATGAGTTATAAGTTGTTCTACGGGTTTAGGTGATCTTACGTCTCCCTGTGCCCTAGGACAGTCGCGGCTCAAAGATGAGTCGTGACAACTTTCCTTGTAAAAGTCTCTAGATTTAATTGAAAATTTGACCCATCCTCCCAAAAGTCTGCTAAATACTATTTTTCATAGGTTTCAAATCTTCAATTTAATGGCCCAAATTAATTGATTATTATTTGGCCTAAAAATACTCTGCCACTATATGTATGATGCCAACAAGCATAAAGTTTAGTAATTTTGTATGTAATTTTAATACTTTAATGTGACAAGTTGACATGTCCAATTTAGTTAGTATTTA
This sequence comes from Reutealis trisperma, assembly GCA_947687605.1. Lineage (NCBI taxonomy): Eukaryota > Viridiplantae > Streptophyta > Magnoliopsida > Malpighiales > Euphorbiaceae > Reutealis > Reutealis trisperma. Next base: position 175,986 of record CANTUT010001779.1, on the reverse strand, counting down.
CAAGTGATATGGAATGCTATCAATTTTCTGGTGAGTTCTTTATTTGAATTGCATAGTGACCATTTGGTAAAAATTAAAGTTTGATTATTAAATTGTAAGAAATTAAAATTTAATGATCAAAGTAGAAAATAGTCTAAAATTTAGTGACTGTACATGCATTTTAGCGTTAATCAAATTATAATAGTTTTTTTTTTTTTTTTTAAGGGAGGAAAATCAAGTCTAAATTTATTGTCTAAGTTGTATATATATGCTTACAACTAAACCATATTTTAGTGTGCAAGTTATAACATTTTTGAGTGAAAAAGTTAAAAATAGTACAAATCCATGTAAATCCTTATATTACACCTCTAATTTGAGATTAAGAAAAATGGACATTTAAAAGTAAAGTTAATGAATATAAATATTTAATTCAGGGGCAAATGCAAGATATATAGAATATTAGGGATCAAAATGTAAATAGGGTAAAAAAAATTATATGCAAATCTATGCTAAATTATAAATAAATTTAGATGTATAATTTATGAAAACATCTATCAAAATAGAGATTTTACTCTTGCAAGTCACAATAATTACTTACAAGTGAATATATGCTAAATTTTCAACAATTTCTTTTTTAAACACTAGTGAATAATTAGAAAGAAAGTCATATTCAATTTTATTATGAATACCATACTTAATTATATTTATAACTGAAAATAATCGCTCGTTGAAAGCTGCAAAAACAAGAAGAATAAAAATAAAAGCTACCACTCTATACAAAAAAAGGTAGATTTATGATTTTTTTTTTTAGACACAAATCGAAAATAATTGACAATATTTGAAGTTGTCATAATGAGAAAAAAATATATTCTAATTGCATTTTTAATTGTAAAATTTCGTAATTTAAATTAATAAAAATTATAATAATAAATTATAATTGTAAAATTTAGTATAAAAATAATAATGAATTAGAAAAATTATACTGAATTACTTATAATAATAAATTATAATTGTAATTGTGAAATTTAGTATCTTTAATTGCAAGTTATAAAAATATAATTTAGTCTAAAAATGATTATTCAATATAAGTAATATTTACACTTAGATGATTGTTAAGTTTATATTCTTATATTTTATCAAGTAATTTTTATAATATGGTTAATGACAATTATAGATTTAATTGTAAAATTTTTATAATAAAAAATTGAGGGGCTAGATATAATTTTTTTAAAATATATATAAAAAATTAAAAATAAATAATTTGAGGGGCTCGACTAGATATGGGCAATGGTTCGGAACCGCCGATTTGGTTTCAACATTCTTAAATATCAATTCTTAATCGATCTTTAAATCCTATCTCTATATTTTAGTTTCAATTGACGGTTCATACGGTTTCAGTTCCGGTTTAAATACAGTTACAGTTATAGTTTTGTATACTTTTGGTTACGGTTTAGATAATTTAAAAATTACAAAAATAAATATAAAAAATTATGGAGTTTGAATTTTTTTATTTAAAAAATTAAAATACTAATTTGTTATTAAAATTTTAATTTCTTTTGAGTTTTGAGCTAATTTAAAAAAATTGTTTATACAAAATAATATAATTCATAATACATTGATTTAAGACCATAACTGGTTAACTAAAATAAATAAATAAATAAAGGTCATTTGCAATTTTTATACTAATAACCAATTATTTACTAATAAATTAAAAAAAAGGCTTGAACTTATTTTTTTTTAAATCCTATTTATAATTTTATATTCTTGCAATATATTTTGTCCAATTTTGTTTTGTTTTTTGTTTTTTTGTTTTTGTTTTTAATCCTGATAGTCTTAACTAGTCTTAAATTCTTAGTTTTACGTTTCAGTTCATGGATCATAATTGTTGACTGATCCGATTTTAAATTTGATCTGGACTGATTTCAGTTTGGTTCACAGTTTAAACAGGCCTTTGCCATGTCTAGACCCGGCCCCCAAGCTTGCTGTAGGTTCTTGATTTAATTTTCACTAACTCTCATTTGCAATATAGAAAAACTAGGATAATGCCCATACTTTGCACGGAGCTATTTAATATTTTTAATATATTATTTTATTAAATTAATTATAAATTTTAATTTTAAATATCTCAATTCCATAATTAAAAAAATTATAAATATAAGTAAAATAATCAATAGTCTCATTTAGTAAAGTTAAAAAAATTATATATTTAATTCTAATTAATTCACCCAAAAGAAAATAATATTCTAATTTGAAATATGAAGTAAATAAAATGAAATATGAGATGAATATTATAATGTTATACTATATAATATATTTTTTTTTATCAATTTCACTAATATATTTAAAAAAATTAAGAAGCATTAAAAAGAAAATTTACATAATATAAAAATAAATAAATATAACTAAGCATCAAAATATTTAATTTTAATGATATATTTTGTAATAATATTTTAATTTTCTTTTAATATAATTACACATTTTAATATTAATATTTTAACATTCGTAAAAGTATAAAATCACTATATATATATATATATATATAACTAAACATCAAAATATTTAATTGAAAATTATAATTTTAATGATACATTTTGTAATAATATTTTAATTTTTTTTAATATAAGTACATATTTTACTATTAATATTTTAACATTCGTAAAAGTATAAAATCACAATATATATATATATATATATATATATATATATATATATATGTTAAAGAAAAATCAATAAAAAATAATTGGACACAAATTTATGATAGAATATTTAAAAATTAACAAAAGAAAAACTAATCTTTTTATTATTAAGTTGAATATTTTATAGGTAAAATCATATATATATATATATATATATATATATATATATATATATATATATATATATATATAGATTTAGGTTACAACTCATAATTATATATGTTTTTGATATGTTTAGTAATCATAATGATCATGAAAATTATTTATGAGTTACAATTTTATATAATCATAAATATATGTTTTAAATTGATAATTTATGTAACATATTCTTTTAAATTATGATAAAATTAAAAATTTTCAATTTTATTTGGATTACATATCATAATTATATTTATAATATATTTAACTATCATAACGATTTAAGTTACAAATTTCATTAAGTAATATTAATTGTTTTTAAGGGTTATTTTAGATAGGACCAATAAAATATATACATATGACAAATACATGCCATGTGGCTAAAATTAACAAATTTAAACCTACTTTATATATATATATATATATATATATATAAATGATTTTAGTAAAGCAATTTTTTTTTATTTTTATAGTCTTAAATACAATGATTTAATATTTCATACATTAACTCAACTTATAATGACCATAATTATATTTATTTTAGTTTTAATATTAATTCACCATAAAAACTAATTATTAGTAAATGTTAATATTATTAATTTATTTATTCTTGCCACATGGACCAATAAAAAATAAACATAGGGTGAAGATATACCACGTGTCAAACCTTAAAACATTCTAAGCCTGCTTTATATATATATATTAGATTCACACTTGATAATTAGTGATTAATGACAAACAACTCAAGAATCAAAACCTTAATTAGGTATGTTTGATGATACTATTTAATAATTAAAATTAAAATTTTTAACATTTATAATTTCAAATTATTTAGTAACATATTACTTAAAAATTTTAACAATTTAAAATTTTTAAAATGATAAATAAAATTTTAATTTTAAAATCAATATAATAAATAATATATTCAAAAAAAATTTTAAAATTTAAAAAACTTATATTACTTAACATTAAAAATTTAAAATACTAGTAATTTTCAATTTTATTAAACAACTCAAACTAATTCATAAACTCAATTTATAAAGAGAGACAGCAAGAATGATCTCACATAAAACGACAACGTATATCAAAACCACACTAAGTACAAAATTACCAAAATGTCATTAATATACACTAAATCAATAAAACCCTAGTTGCCACTAAGCGATTCAATCTGAGCCGTCGATCATGAAGTCCATTAGGTGACTAGGGTTTTATATTTTGAGCTCCTTCTTTGCTGCTGTTCGTCTTAAAACACAAGCCGTCGAGCTCTTCCCTGTCTCTTTCTCTTTCTCTCTTCCTTTGCAGATCGAGTTCAGCAATGGTAAGTATCAAAACCCAAATTCAGCACATTTCTTCTTTTCTCTTCATATATGTGCTTATCTGCGTTTGCTAGTGCGCTGATTTGTAATTTTTTTTTTTTTTTATGAAGTTTGAGAATGTTGGGCGTAGAAGCTTAGATTTGATTTCCCTTTGCTTTTTTTTTTTTTTTATTGGAAACTGAACAGTTGTTAGGGTTTTGTGATTGATTAACAGGCATGAAATTGAATTTTTTGTGTTTTATTGTTATGAGATATGAAGCTGTTAGTGTTTTTGAGTTTATGGCTTTGCAGTAATTCGTGTTGTTGAAAATAGATTAATTTTTTTGTGGAATTAGTAATTTTTTTTTTATTTTATGATAAAAGATCTTCAGATTGATAGTCATGGAGTCCCACAGATTATGGTATTTCTTCCATTTTGGTGAACTTCAGATTAATCTTTTCTCTTTTTTGTTATCATTACAGGCCTTTGTCAAGGCTCAGAAAACCAAGGCTTACTTTAAGAGGTTTCAGGTTAAGTTTAAGAGAAGAAGAGGTATGTATTACTTAGTGTGTGTGTGTGTGTTCATCAATTCGTTTTGTTTCTTTCATATTGTTTATTACCTGTTGCTTGGAACACACTTGCAGAGGGGAAGACTGACTACAGGGCCAGGATTCGCTTGATCAATCAGGACAAGAACAAGTACAACACTCCGAAATATCGATTTGTTGTGCGATTTGTATCCCTATGGTTCATTTAATTTTTTGTTGTGGTGGTAATAATTGCTGTTTTTATTGCACTTTATGTTCTTTTTATTGACATGGTAATAGTTATTCAGTGTTGTTGCCTTGTTAACTGCTTGAGAGATAGTGCTACATATTTTTTATCCTTAACATTTTTTTCTAGAGCAACAAGGACATTGTTGCACAAATCATATCAGCCAGTATTGCTGGTGATATGGTTCTAGCATCTGCCTATTCTCATGAGCTCCCTCATTATGGACTTGAAGTGGGTCTTACAAACTATGCAGCAGGTATCTTATTTCCTATCATTTACACGTGCTTCTCTACCTCCTACTATACCCAAACTATTTTTCAGAAATATTGATGTATGTTTCATGCTTTATTTTATGATTTGTCTGAGCAGCTTATTGCACTGGACTTCTCTTGGCTAGACGCACCTTGAAAAAGCTTGAAATGGATGATGAATATCAGGGCAATGTTGAGGTATATTCTCAATTAAAACAATATCCCATCTATCTTTTGAACTAGAAGATATGTGTTTTTCCTGACCTGCTGATCCTTGTAAATAAAATTAGCTGTTCGAGTGTATGGGCTTCTGATAGTAACTTTTTTTATTAGGCAACTGGGGAGGACTTTTCCGTTGAACCAACTGAAAACAGGAGGCCTTTCCGTGCTTTGCTTGATGTTGGGCTTGTCAGAACCACAACTGGAAACCGTGTATTTGGTGCTCTCAAGGTATCTTGAAAGGTCACTCTTGTGCATTTTTACTAGCATCTCATATGATATACTCGCAAGGATTATTCCAAGTGTCAATTGTTTCTGCATGTGAAGATTGTCTGCTTTGTCCTGGAAAGGACCCTTTTGAATGTGTTATTGCACTTAGTCATTTTATCAATTATCTTTGATTGATGTACCTTAGGGTTGGTGAATTATCGGTTAGGTTTTAGTATTTGTTGTCTTGCTTGTCGGTTAGCAGTTGCCTTCCTATGAGTGCAAGGGTAGTTTTTATAATGTAAGTAGTTGGACTAATTTCTTTTTTGGATCTGGAATTTTTATTGATCAGTAATTGGTTGCAGGGAGCTCTTGACGGTGGTTTGGATATACCTCACAGTGATAAGAGGTTTGCTGGTTTTGCAAAAGATAACAAGAAACTTGATGCTGAAGTTCACCACAAGTATATTTATGGTGGTCATGTTGCTTCATACATGAAGGTAATTCTGTCTGGCCAAAGGACAATGTTACTTTGACCATGTTATTTTTTTGTCCTGTGATCATTAATAATGCCAGCAGAAGTTTTGCAGTTATAAAACATTGTCCAACAATGTTTGAATTTGCTTGCTTTTTGTTCTTTCTGCAGACATTGATGGAGGATGAGCCAGAGAAATACCAAACTCACTTCAGTGAATACGTCAAGAGGGGAATTGAGCCAGATGGCATGGAGGAATTGTACAAGAAGGTTCATGCAGCAATTCGTGCTGATCCTACTGCCAAGAAATCGGAAAAGCCACAACCAAAGGAACACAAGAGGTTTGTTGCTATTTTGTTTACATGCATAGCATTTATCTCTTTATTTGTTATACTGTGAGGTTTACTTATATTGTTATGTTAAATATGCTTCACAATTTCACTGCATCTTTTCTGATGGGAAATGTTTCAAAATAAATGCCTTCAGTTTTTGGCTCTTTGCTAAGTTTTGTATTTGATTAAGTTTTGAGTTGGCGAGGAAATGAGTTTAGAAATAACAATACCATAGATTAAGGGTAGTTTGTTTTTTTTTTGTTACTTTAACGAGCATTGTAGTATTATTTTATGGCACTGCTCATTTTTATCTTCTTTCAATCAGTTTGAGTTGGCGAAGAAATGAGTTTAGAAACAGTACCATAGAGCATTTTATTTGATTCATTTCCTTGATGGGATTTCTCACATGAAAATTATGTTACTGTTTTATTTTGTACATCATCACTTGGTTGTTTCAATGTGCTTGCTCTTTTTACTGTCTCTATAGCATGAGGTTGATTTACTGCATTGGTCCAATCATCTGTCATTTTTTTATCAAGTTAGTGTAGGGATAACATAATCTTGACTGAAATCTCATTGTCTGTATAATGATAACAGGTATAATTTGAGGAAGTTGACATACGAGGAAAGGAAAGCCAAGTTGATTGAGCGATTGCAAGCTCTCAACTCTGCTGCTGATGATGATGATGAAGATGATGAGTGAAAGTTTCATGTCAGCAGTTGAGCTCATATATGTGAAATTCTCCTAGCACACATGCCAACTTAAAGTTTTATTTGTCACCAAGTTTTTTGAAGTTATTTTTGTTTATTGCTTCCTGCATTTAGCTGTGTGGACTATTGCCTTTTTAGATGACAAGATTTTTGGATGTTTAGCTTGGTATGAAATGCAATTTCAATTTTGACTTAGCATGGTGATGCATTTGCTATTTTATTTCATATGCCCATCTACTTTTGTCGTAATGTTTATTGATCCCGTGTGCTTTGACAATATACAATATGAATTATATTTATTTGACATGAAAAATGTTGAGTGAGTGGAGTAGCCAGAATTTGACGGGATGCATTATTATTTAGAAGCTTGCTGATTGCTGGTGGTGGTTTTCCAAATTCAGTTCAGTTGTTCAGCATGCATCATGGCTTATTGATAGAGATTGGTCTGTTTTGGTTTAATCTTCTTTATTTTAGTCAGACCTTGAGCATTTGTTGCTTGCTTCTTTAGTTTTCTTGGTTCTTGAGTCTGAGGTCACATTCGTTCTTGAATGTTGATTTCCGTGGTTGAATTGTAAGGGTATTTTGCATCTTACTGGCATATGTATATACTGTCTCCTCCTAGGGGATGATAAAAAGAAAGAAAAATAATGAATATTTTCTTAGTTAATTTGAACTTGAGTAAATGCTTGTTCTAGTTTTCCTGGTTTCGTTGCATGTTATATATGATAAACGGTGAATGGTTATGGTGGTGGTCAAGTAGATGCCTTTGTATAACCCTTTGGAGGTTTTGAGGAATGTTCAATTGCGTCTTTTTAAGCTAAAATTAGCCCTTAGTATTTTATTTTGGGTCAATCGGGACTTAACAAAATTTATTTTTTAATTTTCTTAATTTTAAAAATAATAAAATAGAATTTTGTATTTTTGGATAATTTTGAAATAAAAGAAAAATAGCAGATTATCATCACCGCCGCCTTTCACCGTCGCCACCAGTGTTTAAAATCTTACACAAATTTTGATTTCTTCAAGGATATGGATAAAGATCATCATCAACCACAACAGATCGCAAGTATAAAACGAGCACTACTCAAAATAATGGTGGAGAAAGAAGAAATCAATTTGTTTTTTTTTTTTTTTTGGGAATTTGTAGGAATAATTTTTTGCTTCAGACTTTTCTCTCTTCTTCAAATCTCCGAGTTGTATCTTAAATCTTATACTCCTCTTTTTTTTTTTTTTTTTATTCTTTTATTTCAAAATTATCTAAAAATACGAAAAATTATTATTTTTTTATTTTTAAAATGATGAAAATTAACTTTTTAATATTTTTAATAAAAATTTTAAACTTCAAAAATATTTTTAATAAAAATAGAACTCAATTAACCAAAAATAAAACTTTGTGTTAATTTGAGCTAAAAAGATCTCTAAATGATGCAATTGGACATTCCTCAAAACCGCAAAGGGCAATTTGAACAAGTGGACGCATGCTTATTTAATTCATAAATCGAATGAAAACTTGGAATTGATTTGAGTTAGAGATAGATGCTTATAGGGGGAAAGTGATCCAAGTTGTTATAGTCTTGAAAAATTGGTCGAGTTTAACTTATCATGATTGTTTTCAACTTATTTTTAAAACTCGAAATTTATTTGATATTTTAAATTATATTATAATAAATTTCATTTTTAAATCTAAATTAATAATTAAATATTATATGATATAAAATATTATTTTAAATTACATAAAGAATACTACACTAGTTTGGATTTTAATTAAGTATATTATTAGATATTCATAAATTCATCATTTGAGAAGTGAATTTAAACATAAATTTTTTATTTAAATTATGATAAGTAATTCTTCCTTCGTTCCGCTTTAATAAATATTTTTTTTTCTTTTTCATCCGTTCTAAATTAAAGGTAAGTTTTCTTTTTTAATTGTTAATTAATAAATAATGGTCAAAATTACCCTTCATTAATTAACATAAATATTACAGCTTGTAATAAAATTTTTTAGAGTATTTTAGTAAAAAAGTGATTAAAAATAATGCTATTAATTAATTTTTTAATTCATATGTAAAATGATAGTTGTCTATTGAAGTAGAACGGAAGAAATATGTCGTATGTAAATAATATATCTATAATTCATAAAATTAATTTATCTTTTCATAATGATAAAAAAAATTTCTCAAGTGAACCATGTTGGGCCAACAGTGGAAGTGGTAAGAGGAATATGCCTTCTTATATGGTAGTTTTGTAATACAAAATGATTGGAAACGGTATCAAATTTAGCATCAGAATGCAAAACTACCAAAGTAGCCTAATAAAAAAAATAAAATAAAATAAAAGGGTCCACAAAAATACAACAATAAAATCCTTATCTATAGCCAACCAATGGATTTCCTCTCTCTTTTGAATGTAAAGCTCAAACACTATCCACCTATAATTTTACACAATTTGACATGATAAAAAATATAAAATGTCTTCCCATTTTCCCTAAATTCAAACAAAATCTCAATTGAGATAACAGTAATGGCCCATTCTCTGACCATAACACCACCCACTGCAACTTCTATATCAAAGAACACAAATACCCATCTTCCATGTCTAGGGTTTCATCATAGAGTATGGGCTTGCCATAGAGATTCTATTTCTAAGCCAGCCTCTGATACCAATCGTGTCCCTCGCAGGTTAGTTTCTCTTTATGCTTCTATATATATACAAATACAATGGATAATAATTACTTTCTGTAACTAATTATATTTCTATTTTTTAAGACTTTCATTAGGACTCCAATGTAGGTCCATTTCATACTCTATGACTGTGTTACTTAGCTAGTGAATTTTTTAGTAGGGCTTGTATAGCATTGAGTGTCTGTTTCAATAATCGAATGTCTGTTTCATAAAATAAAATATCAAGAGTCTAAATTCTCTTAACTCTTTGATAGTATACAATAAAAATTAATATTGGTAAATTTGTTACATCTTTTTTTATCTAGTTCTAGTATTATTATTTCCTTAAAATAATTACAAGAACAAGAACACAAAATTCACTTATAATTGTTAAATGTGGTTAAGGTGTAGTTACCAAATGAACTTGAATATGGTGCAGGATTGTGACATTGGGTTTGGCAGGTGCTTTGCTAGGCTTGAATGTCGGTGGCCGGAGTGCAAATGCAGCAGCTAGAAGGCCGCCACCTCCACCACCGACGGAGAAGAAGGACCCTAATGTAAGTGGTGTGCAAGCAAAAGTCCTAGCTAGCAAGAAGAGGAAGGAAGCTATGAAAGAATCCATAGCCAAGCTAAAAGAGAAAGGAAAGCCCATAAATGAACCATCCAAGCCCATAAAGGAACCATCTGAATAGTAGTTGTATTCAAGATAAATCCATCTTGCATTTTGTATTTGTTCTAAAAATTTTCTTGTGTACTCCAATAACAAATAATTCAAAGGAATTTCATCATTTTTTCCAATGATGATATATTTTACTAATCACCTATTTTAATTATTAGTATAATCACTAAATTAATAGATGGAAAACGCAATGTGTATTGGTTAAATTTGAGATATGCAAACTCCTCACAAAAAATAAATAATAATTTAATGATATTGGAGTTATTTTCTATTTGTAAAGTTTTCGAATTCCAATATATTGAAACGTGCTGCTCAAGTATAAAATGATATTGTTAATGTTAGGGTTTTAGAGCAAACTTAAGTTTTAAAAATATAAAAATGTTAAATTAAATGATGCATTTAATTAAGATGTGTGAAAAATTTGTCAGTAATATTAAATTATTATTAAATTAAAAAAGATTATTAAACAATTTTTTTTATTTATATATTTTTAGAATATTATCCAAATGGTAAGGGCATAAATGACTATACGGAATTACATTAAAATCACATGATTTTCTTTCTTTTTAAGGTAAAGTAGTATTATAAAAAAAATAACCCATGGCCGCTTGTAATAGAAAGACATGAATAATAATATTCAATCCAAGTCCCCACTGTATAATAAGGATTGAAATAAATAATTATAACAATCACTTAAATAACATTATTATAAAATAACAAAAAATTTAAAGATGTCACCATAGACATGTGGAGAGATGTCCAACAACGTTATATAAAGAGATGTAATTATTTAATCTCTATATGGATTTATAGTAAAATTTTTTTCAACAATGAAATTTCCATTTCAGAGATTATGATTATCATAAACATAAATTTAATGCAATTAAATTCAATTTGTTTGTAAAATCATTGTGCAACCTATTAATAATTCTCATTCTTTTATTGTACTGCGAGTATGATAAAATCTTAAATTAAGTAGAATGAAACTATAATTATATAAAAAAAAATTTTAAAATTTAATAATGATATTATACTAAATTAATTTTTATGATTAAAATGAAAATCAAACTAAAATTGAATAAAATTACCATAGAAAATGTGTAATTTAATTAAACCAACCTCACCTTCCTTTCTCACCTTACCCAACATTCACTATTTCACTTTGTCCTGTGTCCAAACAAGAAGAAGAAAAAGAGAAAAATGATGCCTCAGAGCTCCATCAAATCAAGCGAAACACAGCTTTTCCAGACCTTGAATGGCCTTCAACATCTCGCCGAAACTCGTCGTTTCAAGGTTTTACTTTTATCCAAAACTCTGTTCTGTTTGACTTCACCTGTTGTTTATTACATTTCATCTGAAATTGCAGGCATGGTTATTGGATCAATTTGGAGTCCTTCATGATGGGAAACAACCTTATCCTGGCGCAATTTCAACGTGTATGTAAAATCAATTAGCTTTTGATTTTTGGGTATGTTTTTTTTTTTTGGAGCTTATTTTTTTTTCCTTTTCTTTTTCAGTGAATGATAGATGAACCACTTTCTATTCTCTGTTTGGATGACAGTAAAAAAGCTTGCAACTTGTGGTGCTAGAATGGTGATTATAAGCAATTCTTCACGGCGTGCATCTACAACAATGGAGAAATTGAAGAGTCTTGGTTTTGATCCTTCTCTTTTTGTTGGTGCCATCACCAGTGGGGAATTAACACATCAATACTTGCAGAGGTTAGTTAAATTTCTTTTTTTATAAATCTTTTTGGAGGACTTTATAATGGATAATCTTTTTTGGGTTTTGTTCTATCAGATGAAACAAGTGTAATTACTAATTAGAATGTGCCTTATTTATTTCTATTGTGTGTTTTTCTTGGCTTGAGAATATTTCTTCTTCCTTTTGTTGGGAAATGAATCGCACGTTGAATAATAACAAAATATAAAAAGGATTTATAAGTGAGTGGGGCTTGGACCCAGAACAAGCCAACTTGATTTTTTTTTTTTTGGAATTTAGAGTGCTTTGTATTTCAATTTTTGACACAAATTACTTAAGTGTTACTTTCTTCAATAGTCATAATTTATATCTTAAAATTGTTCTCTGGATTTTATTATATAATAGGAGAGATGACGATTGGTTTGCAGCATTAGGGAAATCTTGCATTCACATGACATGGAGTGACCGAGGTGCTATATCTCTTGAGGTATGCCGATTGGTTGAGTTTCTTGTATAGATAATTATTTCTATTTTCTTTTTCTTCTTCTTGTTATAACTGTTTGAGATGTACATGTTCTCTCTTTGTATCTCTTGCTTTTCTCTTGCTCCTTTCTTTATATAGAAAACATGCAATGGGAATGGAAAAGTTAGAAAAAAGTGTTGCTTTTAACAATCTTATTGATGCAATTCACTGTTTTCTGAGAAGGTATGGTTTCAAGCCATGAATTTTCACTAGGATGTGAGGCTTGAAACTATTGGTCCCTAGGAAAGCTTGATGAAGTAATTGTGAAGCTCTTATGTTTTTGATACACACTGTTCAACATTTAATCAAATGCAGTGAACCAGAGTATTGATGAAACTGAGAAGCACCCATTATAAGATCATCATGCAACCTATCCTGCTATTTTCTCAATCGATCATGCTGAATGCTGAACAGAATTTTTGAACAGATCTATGTTCAATTTGCAATACTTTTTAAGTACAATCTATTGAAAAATATATTTATTCTATTACCAGATAATAATAACTAGAGTTCATGAAAGAGTGTTTTCAATCTATTGAAGAATACATTTATTTTATTATTAAATAATAATGTTTTGATTTCATGAAAGTGTGTTTTAAGTCAGTTATTGCATTTTTAGTTAAAAATGGTGCTGATTATTTCTTTTTCTCCCAGGGCCTAGGTTTACAAATTGTGGAAAATGTTGAAAAAGCTGAGTTTGTTTTGGCCCATGGCACTGAAGCCTTGGGGCAGTCTTCTGGTACCACTTCTCCTATGACTCTTGAGGAGCTTGAGAAAATATTGGAGCATTGTGCTGCTAAAAAAATTCCTATGGTAGTAGCCAATCCAGACTTTGTGACTGTTGAAGCTAGAGCCTTGAGAGTTATGCCTGGTAAAGATTTTGTCACCTTATTCTCTTGGGTGTGGAACTTATATTTAAGCAGAAAATTATGTGAAAACATTACCTTGATTCCATGTAAGGATTGGAATCTAATCCACTCTGATCTCGCAGGTTAATGTTCCATGTACACTCGCCTAATAATTTTGCATAGGAGATTTTTGTGTATGTGTGCGTGTTTGTTTGGTTTTGGGGGAGTCATTATTCAATTAAGCAGCTGATATTGGAAATTGAAGCTGCCTATCATTGATCATGAAATAGTTTTTTGTACAAACAAGAAATGAAACAATTTTATGTGCTATTAGAGAATTGGTGAAAGTGTTTGGTAGCAGATATGGCTGTAAATTTTAGCATGCCTAAATTTAAGTCTAGCTTTCTAGTTCATGTCTTGGACATTTTCTACTCTTTTTAATCCTCTCTTTTGTTATCTGAAGCTTCAAACCATGGAAACATTTTACTTGAAAGGTTGTGTATATGTGACCCTTCTCGAAGCCATGATTCCAAATTATTTGTAAGTCATGGAACTTTGCTGTATACGCATGCATTCTCAGTTGTGAAAACTCTCATTCTGATAGTCAATAGGTATCTCCAACTGCCAAGTAAAGGAATAAAACAAGAATGTTCTGCCTTATCATAATAACTTCTCTAACAAGAAAGCAGATCTCCTTTTCCCCCTTTTGACCTTCCATCTCCTCACTCTACAAAATGGTAACAATTTAGATCAATGATTCTAGACATTTTGCAACAATCTTAACCTTTTTTCTCTTTAAGAATGTCCAATTTTTTGTTTCCCTGTCTCTCTGTTGTTGATCAAATTGATTTACAACAATTAAGTGAAGGATATTTGGAAATAATTAATATTATCAAGGTTTGCTTTCTTTCACAATTCAGTTGTAACTCTACAATGTTCGTTTGTCATCTTCATTTGTCATATTTTATTGGAGGACCTTGAAATATCTTCAAATCTGAAAAAGATCAGGAAAGCAGGAAGGCCCAACAATGGAGTCAGATCCAAACTTAACTATTTGATTTGGTGTGGGTGTGCAGTGCTGCTTCAATGGTGACTTAGTTTATGAAGTTCTTTAAGGAAAATACTATGTTTGGTATTGTTTCGAAAGTCTTTCTTATCTATTACCTAATCAGACCTAGCTGTATCTTTAATAGCTCAGATAACTTATTGTATGTGTGGGATCTTAGATTCTTCGATGAGGTGGTTTTTTATAATAACATGTATAGAAAGTTGCTAAATGCTATTGAAGCAGAAACACAGTGATGCAAAAAATTGAAGTTCACGGTCACTTTTTCTGTGGCATATTGTTACAAGAAAGCAAATTATGTTGTGATCAATTTTCAGAAATTTTTTTACTGGAGTAAGAATTGCTTTTCAAATCTATGCTGTATAGCTTGTGAGAATGAATATTAGGACAATTATGTATGATAATGAGTACTTCATTTCACTAGTTTTGCAAAGCAAAATGATCAAGGGCCTTGGAAGATATTTTATTTTTGCAGTCATAAATGTAAGAGATTTTGAGGATCAGTGATATTATATATTCACTTCTTTTTGTGAGGTGGATAGTACTTTTTAGTGCTTTTTTCTTCTTTTTAGTGTTTTATATTGGTCTTTGGAAGAGTTGTTTTAGCTGATTTTGAGCAAGACATCTTGTTTGAAGCGGTTCCTCTCAAGACTTGAGTCTGCATCCTGCTGGTTGGAAGTCCAAGACTTTTTATGGTTGCTAAGCAGTAGCCCTTGTCTTAGAGGAGCATAAATTCTTTCAATTTTTGTGTTTGCTTTCATATTGCTGTTGATTTATGTTATACATACTGAAACCATAACTTGAACCCTATAGCTTTGCAGCTGCAAATCCAATATTTCTGGTGGTTAACTTTCTTGTGATATGAGTTGTGTTATCTTATTAGGTACATTGGCTGCAAAATATGAGAAGCTTGGGGGTGAAGTCAAATGGATGGGCAAGCCGGATAAGGTGATTAAATCGCTTATTTCCTCTTTTCTCGCTATTTGTTAGTGAACTAGATTATCGCATCTTTGCTGAGCTGCAGATCTTAGAATAAACACTCATTGCTTGTGGGACGGACCTATTGCTATTTCTTTCCCATATGATGTGACGGGTTAGATTGTTATCAATATAATACATGACTATAACTGGCCCTGTAGCCTACATTTTTTCTCGTGTTTATAATGATCATATTCTGTTCACTTTTTTCTTTAATCTGAAATCTTCAATTCTTGGCAGATAATTTACGAATCGGCTATGGCCATGGCTGGTGTTGATCCTTTGAATTCTATTGCTGTGGGTGACTCCCTTCACCATGATATTAAAGGTGCAAATGCAGCTGGAATCCAGTCAGCATTTATAGCGGGAGGGATTCATGCTACTGAACTTGGACTTGGCAGTTTTGGAGAAGCAGCAGAGTTATCTTCTGTAAAAGCTCTTGCATCCAAATATGATGCATATCCATCGTATGTTTTACCAGCATTTTCATGGTAAAAACTCGGTATTCTTAAGCACATTTTCTAGCTGTCTCATTTAATTAAAATTCAACAATTGCGCCATTGCAATATGCTGGGATGAAAAGGAGGGTTTGTTTTGGATTTGTTTGAAAATAATACAGGCCATTAGAGGAACAAATGGGTTCTTACTACACTCTGAGCAAATTCTTATTCTGTGATACCTGCAGTTTTTTGTATGTTTCAGTTCCTAATAATTTACTGTACCAACTGCAATATGAAAATTTATACTCATCAAGTTGTTGCACTTGTAGCATCCCAAGCATGGATGGTGCTTGGTATCGTATTTTCAGGTACTTAACCTTGCCTGTATCTGTTTATATAGAGTTTGGATATTTTTTAAACGAGTTTGAAATGGTACAAATTTAAAAATAATAAATTATTATTTCGATCTTAAAATTTGATTTAATTAATAACATAATTCTTTCTTTTTGAGAAATTAATTAAATAATTTCTTAATAAATTAATTTTTTCATCATTTTGTATTGTTAAAAACCTATATAAAAACTAAAATATCCCTTATAATTAAAATTTTCATCTCAATCATTTAATTGAAAATTTTATTCCTTTGGATACACTCTTTAAGCTCTCTGACTCTTCGATTTTCAAATATTGCCGCTATTAAAATAAATTTATTTCTACAATTTCTTTTCATTTCCATAAGACTGATAGAGAGCCTCGATTAATCTACTGAAGACAGCGGCAATAAGGTTAATCGCTTTATCCCCAGTCTTTAATCCCAAAACCATAAGACCCATGTCCACACTTTAGTCGTATTTCTTCACTCAATAATATATTTAACAATTGCTTTTGAATTTTGCATTGAATGACATTATTTCTCATCTATTAATTTTTTTTTTAATCATTATTATTATAATTGGATTCTAGATGGGTATTCTTAGTTTTATTATTTCTTAGCTGAAGAATTGAAATTGTTCAAAATTACATCTAATTGCGAAATTTTGCAGCCTATTTTGTCAATAATTAACTGGGGTACTGAAATATATTTGTTTATTGGAATATATATATATATATATATATATATATTTTAAGAATCTTTGCTATTAGATTTTCTTTTTAGTAATGCGATTTTATTTGTTGATTTCATAATGGATCTTGGCATTAGGGGTAAGTGAGTTAAGTTAATTCAAGAGGTATTGGAGATCAACACAGAAGTTACTCAAAGTAAATCAAGCCAAGTTGAGCTCAAGCTTAAACTATTTAAATAAACTGAATTCGAATCCTATATTATTTAGCTCGATAAGCTTGCGAGTCTAATTAAATTTTATATATTTACCATTCTACTATTTATATATTATTAATAAAGTATAAATGAGTTGAATTGAGCATAATCGAATCTATACGAGTATAAACAAGATGAATCAAGCATAATCTATACGAGTCAAGCTTGACTTGAAATTGTAGATGTTTGGTTTGTATGACAAATTTTTGGTATTTGAGAATTTTGCAATGTAATTTGATGTTTTATTATAGATACAGAGAGATAAGAGTGTGGAGATGATTTTTTATGATTTGAATAAAGATAAAGTATCTATATGGAGATTTTGCTAAAATTTTATAAAATTTATATACAACTTAAATATTTTAAGTTAGAGTTTAATATACTTGTTTCAGCATTTGGCAGCTTTGACCTATGCAATTATAGCCACAACTATTGGCACAACTCCTTCTATGGGCTTTTTAGACATAAAGCAGACTCTTCTAGTGATCCTTCATTTAGAAAAGTTGGGAACTTGGCTCAGTATCAAACAATCTCAATTCATTTTCTCTTGTGGAGTGCTTCTAGACTTTGCACATCCTTTAGCTTCTCCATTTGGCCTTACGCCGACTAGCCTTCTCAATAATCCTGCCATTAACTTTGACTTCTTTTTCTTAACTTGAGCTATTTCTTAAGATCTCCATCGAGACAGATTGAATAAGAGACTTTTTACTGCCAACTACTGCTAAGTGTATTCACAAATAGCCCCTAAATCTCTAATTTTTGGGTTTAAATTAATTAATTATTATTTAGCTTACAAAAATATTCTGTCCATAGATATGATGCCAACAATTATTATTATTGTTGTACAATCCTTCCACTGAATTA
Source organism: Reutealis trisperma (assembly GCA_947687605.1). Classification (NCBI taxonomy): domain Eukaryota; kingdom Viridiplantae; phylum Streptophyta; class Magnoliopsida; order Malpighiales; family Euphorbiaceae; genus Reutealis; species Reutealis trisperma. The sequence goes on along the minus strand of CANTUT010001779.1, from coordinate 157,825 downwards.
TATTTAATCGATCAGTTTTATAATTACAAATCATAACCCAATATCCATCAATCCGGTTAACCAATTTTATTGGATTTATTTATTCCATTTTCATCATCAACCCTAATAATAGGTAAATAATTAATTTAAATTTAACAAGTTCAACGGCGCATTGTCTGCTTCAACATTAATTTCTGGTATAAGTTGCACTTGTTGGATGTTGCTTTCTCCAATTTCTTAGTTCTTGTGCGTAGCATGACTGGAACCACAAGTCCAGTCCAATTTCCTCAATAAATCCCACTTCAAATTTGGTTTCATTCTTTTATATCCAAAGTATTCTAACTGTTTTTTCAATTGGATGTTACCTTATTTTAGAAAATATTTAATATAATAAATTATTTTATATTTACAACTTCAGTCAAAACTTGTGATTATAAATTTATTATTCTATAATACATTATTTCTCATCTAAAAAATAAATTAAACCTAAAAAATAATTATTTCTTGTAAAATAATTATCTTATTTCATCTTATTGTATTATTTCATAAATCAAAGATGCCCTTTAAAATTAAATTTGAGTAGTTGATCAAATTCACATCCCTTCTCTCTCTCTCATATAATTGAGCAATTTTTATATAAAAAAATTATTATATAAATACAAACCTCCGTTTCTTATAATTTTAACAAATAAATCAACAATATTAAAATTCAGCTTTTTTTTTTTTTATATAAAAAACAATATTATATAAATACAAACCTCCATTTCTTATAATTTTCCTTACTTCTAAATTCTTTTTTTTTTTTTGGCTTATTATCATAAAATATCTTAAACTTTTTGATTTTTTATAATTTTAGTTCATCCTTTAAAAATAGATTATTATATCTGAAACTTCTAAAAATATTCATAATCGCATCATTTGGACAATATGTTATTTTGAGTTTTTCTCTCTCCTAGTAGCATATATTACGAACTAAAAATATAAAAGGCATATTACTATTTAATCTATCGTATTTAGTCTAATTAATAATTTCATCCATCTTATTAGGAAAGTATTTAAATATTCCATCACATTTATTCTTGTCAACAAAATAGCTCTTTATTATTATTTGAAACAATTTTTAACAGTCAATGACACATCTAATAAAGATAAAGCTTTTTAATTATTTGAACTCGTATATTTTGTTTGGAACTAAATGTACAGTATATATTACGTCACACAATCCTAATACTTTTTACCACAGTATACTCGCATGTATCTTAATTTTTCAAGATAACAAAATAAGCTATCAATTACCAAACAATTCCTCGATATCCTAATATGAAAATGTGAGAAATAAGAGGTTTATATTTCTAGAGGCTTTTTAGCCTTGAAAAAAATATAAATCCAGTCATTCAACAACACATTTCTCTAACCAAACATTCTTAAGTTTCTAAGCACAAAAATTCATTCAAGGCTGAAATAATCTTATAATTTCATGTCAAGCCACAAAATCAATTTGTCCACACCATATTCACAAGAAACAAAAATCACTATATCATCAACCTTTCTCTCAAGATAATCAAGAATGCACATGATAATGATGGTTATTGAGATATTCTACTATACAAATGATTTGCAAACAATGAAAGTTCAAGAATTATGCCAATATCATGGTAATCAAAATTAAATGGAGACCATGACACAAAACAAAAATGATTTTGGCAAAAGTACCAAATGCAAAACTTTCAAAGTATGTAATTCTTCGTATAATTGGATAAGAAAATAGTTTTGAACCATATTACATCAAAGAGAAAGAGCAAAATATTAAAAAAAAAAATGGTTTTTACGCATCAGGAGAAATTTAGAACCTAGATTTATTATTGGAAACTTTGGCAAAGGTTAGTTATTATAAAGGTAAGTGTCTAAGTCCGTGGAATCAAAAAAAGTTTTTTTTTCAAAACTTTGCCTAAATTGCTAATAGTCCATTAGCCATTTGGCTAAGAAAAGTTTATATTAATGTTCAAATTCATTATTGAGGCTAAGATTATCAAATCTTAAGGTTCGTAATTTCTGCAACAATTTATACATGCTAATCAAAACCATTTCCCTCCACCATTTTTTTGGGGCAGCGAGTACAATTAGCAAAAAATAAGTGCAAAATAAAAATGATTAATAAAAATAACACTAGTAATTTAATATGGTTTATCTTTATTTTAGGTTACGTCTATGGGATAAATTTTGCATAAATCGTTCACTATTACAAATAGTAGATATAAAAGAATCTTCTCTATATTAAATCTAAAGGCAATACAATATTAAAATGAGCTCTCAACAAATAGTGGTACTCAAGGTGTGTCCCCAAAACCACCCAAAAATTATTTTCTCACCATTTTGTTACTCACTCTTTGTAAAAATTTTCCAAACACTCAAAACTCTCTCTTTCTCACAATTTTCTTCAGAGAATTCTCTCTCTCTTTAGATTTCTAGTAGCTTCTCAAATGAGGGAGGGAATGCTTATTTATAGGTATTGCTCTTTCTTGTAGTCAACTTCAATTTATCAACCAAAATCAAGTTGGGTTGCTAAAAAATTAAAACCAAATTTGCTTCCTCCATGTGCATAGTATTTAGCTTTATTTTATTAGGCAATGTTTATTTTATTTTATTTATTTAATGTTTGTGGGTCCCTCCATGTGAGAGGGACACTATCACCACAAAACATTTAGGTTAAAATTTTTAGTTCACTACTAAATTAGTGGCCTAGATGATCAATACTTTGTTCACATTCATTTTGGTTGCCATTCTCAATCTCTACCCAAGTATGAGAAATTCTAATTCTTAATCCCATTTGACCAACATATTGCTATACAAATCCACCTTCTCTTTTACGCTAAAAATCCAACACATTTTGTGCTTAAAATTTTGTTCAAACCCATCTCATAAAATTTCCTAAGGCTAAAACATGCATTAAATTTCCAAGTTCATGATTTTTGATAACATGGACTTAAATTCTCAAGGCCTAAAAATGTTAATTTATAAGTTTTCAATGGCAAAAATTGTTGAATTCTTTTTGGTGATGGAGGTGGAGTGAGATAAACTTCTCAATATCAAAGCTTATAGGAATTTGGAGCCTTGGCCGGTGATGAAGAAGAAATTATTGTGTTTAGTGTGAAAAAGGAACTCATTGAGACTAGTGTTGGATTTAGAACTGCGAACAATGTGGCTATTGTGCAGGCTCGATTGAGATGAAATTGCACTAGCAAGGAAGGATGAGCAGTAGCGCGGAAGCTCATCATTGCTAGGCTTCATATGTGTCACGGTGGAGCTAGGCACAACTGGAGCTTACTGTTGCGTGGGTCTTCGTGGTGGAGTTTAGTGAAGTTGCTACAAAGCGGATCGATGGAGAAGCCTAGATGGCAGTAGTTGTTTCAGGTGATGGATGGTGAATGGCAAGATTTGGAAGACCTAAGGAAAGAGAGACTGAAGCAAGAGAGGGAGATGAAGAGAAAAAAATTGGTGGAGAAGAGAGAGGTAAATGCAAATTGGGGATTTTGAGAAAAGTTTAGGTTTTAAAAATTAAATTGGAATTTAGGTGTGTTAATTGTTAATTTCAAAATTTGAACTAAGTGTGGTTGGATTTTGTGAAAAATCTAAGGCATGAGACTTTGTTTTAAGGGTTGAAAAAGATTTTTCTGTTGGATTAGGAATTTGAAAGGATTTTAGATTAGTAAATGCAGTAAATGGGTTTTGAATAGGAGGAGCAAGATGAAAGGTTGGTGGTTTTAATAAATTTATTTCTCTAAAGGTAAAAAATGGAAAGTTAGAATTTACAGGGGAAGATGTGGTATTTGAATTTTGTGAATCTCTAATTATCTAGCCTCATTCTTTTGGTGAACATCTAACTCTTTAGCATCATTCTCCCAATATCATTTGTTGTACTCAGAGAATTGAACTTTCGACCTAAAGTTCTTAGTCCATGATGAAGTGAATAATAATGAAGAAAAAGGCCCTTAGGTCATCATATATATGGTTTTGGCCTTTGGGCCAAAACATATATACGAGGGGGCAATTGTTAGGGCTAAAGATAAAATAGATCCAAATATGAAGCCCAATCCATCATATATGGACCTAGGCCTGGGAAAAATTAAATAAACAATATTTAATTAGTTTTGTGGTGTAGTGGATCATTGATAAGCAGTTGAAAAGTTGAGGAAGTGGAGAAGTAGGTGGACAATTGAGAGATTTAAGGAACAAAGAGACTAAAATAGGAATAAAACTTGATTATCAACTAATAAATTAGTGGAATCATGGGAAGTTACAGAGGATGCTTATAGAAGGAAAGCAACAAAAGCGATAAGACATAGACAATTACCCAAATACAACCAAAACTCAAAGCAAATCAATCACTGCAAATTTTCATTCAAGCAATTAAGTTTTCTAAGCTTTTGTTTACTGCAATCCAATTTCCTATTATTGTCAATATTTCCATTAAATGTAAACAACTTCCTTTCTATTAATGCAAATACATTTGTAGTTTACTACTGTTTATATTTTAAACTCATTTTTCATTAGTCTTAAATTCTTTGCAATTGCATTAAATTAGCTAGTGCTTTATTGAATCCAAACAAATTACAGTAAAGGAGATTAGGGATCCACATTCATTTTGATTTTTTGAAAGTAAAAAAAATGCACAATTTAGTGAGATTCGTGTACCTTACATATATGACATACTTAGCAAATTAAAATAACAAACAACTTACTTTAGTTCTTTCTTTAAAATTTTGGAATAACATGTACAAGTTTCTACTTACCTCAAACCCTAATTTGGATGAATGAGTCATCTCCAACCCTAACTAAGTTTCATCAATTTCTTTGTTTTTCAACTTTAATTTAATCACTAACTCATCTAGATGAATTCATTACATAAATTAAAACCAAGAAAAAATAATTTTGTTAATTACTCCAAGGATGGCCAAAAATTACAACTAAAGACCTAGAGTAAATAGAACTTTAGATATCACTAAAAAATTACTTCTTTAGAGAGGGATGGTTAAGCTACTTCCTAGAAAATGAGCCATCTATACTAAACAATGTTGCACAATTTCTGCAAGTGTGCAGATTGTTTACAAGTAATAAAGTAATGAGTGAGTATCGTTCTCACGAGGAAGGATTTGTCAAGTACTAATTTTAAGATTACTCTATTATTTAGAAAATCATTTATGAGATTTTATGTTTTAAGTTAAAGTGAAATTTAAGTAAATAAGTAATGATAAATATGAAAATAAGACTAAAGGTCTAGGATTTATAATTTATCAATTGATTACCTATGATTACTTTATATTTTTTAGATTGGATTATTTTTGCTAGAATTAATGATTAGATTTTCCTAAATTATATGATGTTCTCTCTCAAGATACAACATGTGTGCTCATATTAATCTTATGTCTACTCTTATGATCATAAGTAATTAACAAAAACCCATTAAGTTTTATGGAAATCATTTTAACAATCACAAAGGAGTATTCTTATCTCTAAACAATACATTCCCTAGGTCAATTATCCTAATGAGCTAATATTGTGTTTTCACTTTCACTACTTCATACAATATTTTAAATCATGCAATTAATGGCTAGTTAATTACAAGCATTAAGTTCTAAGATAAAAGATTAATTCCAACAATTAAATCCAATCAATTAAATATAAATAATCATATGCAAATCAAAAGATTACATTTAAATTCTAGAAAATAAAATTAGCTATTCATAATTAAAAGAGAAGAAACAATTAAATTAACAATAAACATAATAATAACTTATAATTAAATTCAAGAATAGAGTTTAGAGAGAACTTGTTTTGGGATACAATCTTTGATGAACTCAAACTTCCAAAAACTCCTTCTCTTGATAAAAAAAAAATAAAAATAAAACAAATCTACTCTAAGAAAACATATGAAAATCTCTCTACATATTTTTTTTATGGATTTTCTTTGATGCCATTTTCCTTTGCCAAGTGTGGTATTTATAGGCATGCTTAGTGGAAGAATTCAAGTTCCATTAAAATTCTTACATCAAAAATTCAACATTGATGGTTAGGTTGGCCACCAACCATTGAATTTTTATATCAAAAATTCAACAATAGTTAGGTTGGCCACCAACCATTGAATTTTGGCCACCAACCATTGAATTTATTTCTCATGGACTGAAAACTTGAATCATTGCTTGCATCATTATTTTTATGACATCACTGCCTGCATCATTTATTTTATTGCATCATTGTGACATCATTTTTATTTGCAAAAATAAAATAAAAATACTTAAAATATGTTATAATTTATTTATAAATTATAGAACTATTTATTTCTAAAAATAAGTAATAATATTATTGCATTCTCGAGAACTGAGCTAAAATTTAAGTTTAAACAAATAAAATAACTCTAAAAATATAGAGTTATCACACCCCCAAACTTAAGTTTTTGCTTGTCCTCAAGCAAAAGAAAATTCAAAACCTAAACTAGTCCATTTTCATAGGAAATTACGATTGCATTTAGCATATGCAACAAGCCTTTAAACCCCTAGGTGTCCCATAGAGGACGAGTTATAGTCTCGTGAGGGCTACCAGTGGTGATACCCATAAACACCTTTAGAATTCTAAATTTTCAACTATTTATTTAAAAGAAAAATAAAATATCACAAAAAAAGAAATTTAATCCTTGCGTGCTTATGAATTTTTTTTTTTAAAAAAAGGTCTCAAAAAATTAATATTTACAAACAACATATCAATAGTATTGCAAATCAAGCTTCTATCTCAGGTTCAAAATAATCCTCATCTTAATCATGCCTTAAATAACTATGCATTAAATCAACTACAAAGAAATTGTTGCACTTCAAATAGGCATATACACACTAATATCTTTAAATGTCTCTATCAAAAGATATAAAATAGATGTATAAATCTCATAAGCATATTAAAGCAAACAATCTCTACTAATGAAATTCATAAATTAAGAGAGATCAATAGGTCTTGACTAGGTTTGTAATGGGGCTAACATAAGGTACTTTGGCTAAACAAAGAACAGGCTAAATGAACAAAAGTAAAATAATTATGCCAAGTTTACAAAATCAATAGCTCAAATAAAGAGATTATATTAATGAAGGATCTCTTCCATCTTAAGCATCATTATTCTTTAATGTTTTCTTCTTTTAAGCTCCCTTCTTCTTCTTCTATTTTTTTTTCTTTTTTCTTTTTTTCCTTTTATTTTTTTTTGCCAACAACATTATTCTAAAGATAAGCAAGAATACTAATTTTTATTTTATTCAATTTTTTTGCTTTCCCCCAAACTTATTTTAAGCAGAAGGTGGTCTTTTACAATGAATAATACTTTCAGTTATTAGAGATCCTTATTTTCTTTTAAAACTTTAATAATTCTCTTTTCTTCATTAAAATGTAAACTTGACAAAATTATCTCACAAATAGGGTGAAGGATAACTTGACAAAATTATCTCACAAATAGAGTGAAGGATAATAATTAAGGTTAATTAACAAAGAAAAGAAAGCTAAAATTATCAAGGCACAAAGGGGTAAACTAGAGAAAAAATTCAAATAAGGGTAGATACAAGTAACATGCTAAACAAACAATGCCTAAATCATATATCTCTTTCAAAATGAATTCAAAATTTCACCTCAAAAGTTTGCAAAAACATGTTTTAAGATAGGTGAGGCAAATGAAGATAAAAATGTATAGAAGCCCTCTCTAAGTAAGCATATACAAATTCAATGCAATCAATATAATGCAAAACAAAGCAAAACATAATCTTAATAAAAGTTAATTTCTTACCCAAAATAGTTGCTCAACCTGAAATACTTTAATAAATTGTCCATAAATATCAATTATAATCTATCATTGGCCTTTCATTAAATTATTTAATACAAACATATTTTATCAATAAAAGAGTAAAAAATTTTAAATTTATTCATCAAAATACAAAAGAAATGACTAAAAACAAAAAACAAACTAATTTGGACTACAAAAGATACAAATAGTTTTGAATTTGCGTGTTAAGGATTCTGCCATTTTCTGTTACAGATCTCTTAAAAGGATTGTGTGCATATTGACAATAATGAATGTGCATATAAAGAAACTAGAAGAGTAAAAGAACAGTTCAATGGGATAAAATAATTATTGACAGAAAAAGTATAAAAACAAAAATGATAATGAAAAGAAAAATGATCAATGCTGTGTGTACAAATGTCAAAAGAAATATTTGAAAAACTAAAAGAAACAGACATTGAAAGACTAAAAAGTTAACGAAGATAGAAAAATTTGCAGCATGCGTACAAAAGTCAAAAAAAAATATTGAAAAGCTAAAAGTAGACATTGAAAGACTAAAAAGTTATTGACAGTAGAAAAATTTGCAGGAAAATAAAATCTAGATGTTAAAAAGTCAAAAAGTACTGCAAGATGTAGAAAAAATAATGCATTGAAAAATAAAAAAGTTAGTGATACACCTGATTATAAACAGTAGTTGTGATTTTGGCTCACATCTTTCTTTGGTTTTACGTCCAGTAACGGCTTACACGCCTTCTATGAGTCGAGGATAGGCTTCCCATCCAGTTTTCTTATTAACTGGCAAACAGGGTCTTTTATCGTTAGATTCCTTAGACTGTAACGCTGCTTCTCTACTTTGAATAGTTCCCATAAATCTAAAAGAGTGCGTTGAACTTGTCCACAAGGATGCGTCTCAAGAGTCTAGAGGATATTATCCATAAACTCCTTACTCAGTCCATCCTTTATGAATTTAATTTTGTCTTCTCGATTTATGGATGCAAATCCAATATTTCTACAGCGTGTATTGCAATTCCATCTTGCACACTTGTAGCAGACTCCCATTCTCTTAGCTTTCCTCTTCTTTGAGTAAGAACTTCTCCCCATACCTGGCAAATATTTAATAAATGAGTCATCAAGCTCACCTGCCAATATTACTTTGGCTTCTATGATCCAGCGAATATCCTCAGGAAGATTCAGACGCCTAAATGCCTTCATTCTTTCCAGTCTGCATTCATCAATTTTCCTGAGTACATCTTGGGTAAGAGTTGAAAACTTGTTTTTTAGTGTTGCTAGAGATGCTTCCATATCTGATTAACTTAGTTAAGAAAATGAAAGAAAAAATTTACAATGAAATAACTAAACAGAAATAAAAGAAACCTAATAAAGAGAAAATTTGGATTTCCTCCTAATAAGCTATTTAATAACTCACAAACAACACTAAAGCAAAATTAAAATATAATGAAACAAACAAAAGTATAAAAGAAATTTAAAAAGAAGTAGATAAGTTAGAAATTTGGGTTGCCTCCCAAAAGCGTTTAATTTATAGTCCTTAGCTTGACTATAGCTAGATCTTCATCATGGAGGATAATACACAAAGTATATAATCTCGATAATTGTGAAAAAATAGACTTTCACCAATTTTAATGAGTCCAGCCAGCTTGATTTGAACCTGCATGGAAAAAGGTTAAAACAAGAATTATTTAATATTTTACAATTAGGCTCATAATTTCCAAAAGCTTTCAAATGTGCTCTTTTTCTTGCTCTGAATTTTCTCAAGAAATTAAGATAGGAAGGTAGTGGTATTGAATCAAGAGTTGGTGAGTGCTCAATTGATGGTGGTGAATGCTTCTTATTTTCTTCCAAGTCATCAAATTGATCTTCTTTATGGTCTGACATATATGGTGTTATATTCCCCAAACAAACTGAAAAAGTTTCCTTTGAGTGCTCTTGTTCAAATACTTCTTCAATTTCCCCATCAATTTCAACCATTCCGCAGATATTATCCATAAGAGAAGAATATTTCTTGGGCAAATTGGGCTCAACTTCTTCCTTTTTTTCTTGCTTACTTGAAGTATCTCCTTGATCAATCATCTCTTCCTTATCATCACTCAAAGAAATTGCCAAACATTGATATCTAGAATGTTCTTCAATTTGGCTTGTTAGGTTACCATGGCCTTGAGTATCTAATGGACTAGCAAATTGTTGTGCGATTTCTGCAAGTACACAGATCATTTACAAGTAATAAAGTGATGAGTGAGTATCGTTCCCACGAGGAAGGATTTGTCAAGTACCAATTTTAAAATTACTCTATTATTTAGAAAATCAATTATGAGATTTATATTTTAAGCTAAAATAAAATTGAAGTAAATAATAATGATAAATATGAAAATAAGATTAAAGGTCTAGGATTTAGAATTCATCAATTGATTACATATGATTTCTTTATAACTTTTTTTGATGGATTATTTTTGCTGAAATTAATGATTAGATTTCCTTAAATTATATGGTGTTCTCTCTCAAGATACAATATGTGTATTCATATCAACATTACGTCTACTCTCGTGATCATAAGCAATTAATACAAACCCATTAAGTTTTATAGAAATCTCTTTTAAGAATCACAAAGGAGTGTTCTTATCTCTAAGCAACATATTCCCTAGGTCAATTATCCTAATGAACTAATATTGTGCTTCCACTCTCGCTACTTCACACAATATCTTAAATCATGCAATTAATGACCAATTAATTACAAGCATTAAGTTCTAAGATAAAAGATTAATTCCAACAATCAAATCCAATCAATTAAATATAAATAATCATATGCAAATCAAAAGATTATATCTAAATCCTAGAAAAATAAATTTAGCTATTCATAATTAAAAGAGAAGAAACAATTAAATTAATAATAAAAGTAATAAACATAATAATAACTTATAATTAAATTCAAGAATAGAGTTTAGAGAGAACTTATTTTGGGATATAATCTTTGATGAACTCAAGCTTCCAAAAACTCCTCCTCTTGATCAAAATAAAAAATAAAACTAATCTACTCTAAGAAAACATATGAAAATCTCTCTACATATTTTTTTTATGGATTTTCTTTTGATGCTATTTCCCTTTGCCAAGCATGGTATTTATAGAAATGTTTGGTGGAAGAATTCAAGTTCCATTAAAATTCTTACATAAAAAATTCAACATTGATGGTTAGGTTGGCCACCAACCATTGAATTCCTTCATCAATATTCAAAAATAATTAGGTTGGCTACCAACCATTGAATTCCTTCATCAATATTCAAAAATAGTTAGGTTGGCCACCAACCATTGAATTTTGGCTACCAACCATTGAATTCCTTTATCAATATTCAAAAATGGTTAGGTTGGCTACCAACCATTGAATTTTGGCCACTAACCATTGAATTTATTTCTCATGGATTTAAAACTTGAATCATTACTTGCATAATTATTTTTACTGCATCATTTTGATATGCAAAAATAAAATAAAAATACTTAAAATATGTTATAATTTATTTATAAATTATAGAACTATTTATTTCTAAAAATAAGTAATAATATTATTGCATTTTCGAGAACTGAGCTAAAATTTAAGTTTAAACAAATAAAATAACTCTAAAAATATAGAGTTATCACACCCCCAAACTTGAGCTTTTGCTTGTCCTCAAGCAAAAGAAAATTCAAAACCTAAACTAGTCCCCTTTCGTAGGAAATTACGATTGCATTTAGCGTATGCAACAAGCTTTTAAACCCCTAGGTGTCCCATAGAGGACGAGTTATAGTCTCGTAAGGGCTTCCAGTGGTGATACCCACAAACACCTATAAAACTCTAAATTTTCAACTATTTATTTCAGAGAATAATCAAATACCACAAAAAAGAAATTTAATCCCCTCATACTTATGTTGAATTTTTTTTTTAAAGGTCTCAAGAAATTAATATTTACAAACAACATATCAATAGTATTGCAAGTCAAGCTTCTATCTCAGGTTTAAAATAATCCTCATCTTAATCATACCCTGAATAACCATGCATTAAATCAATCGCAAAGAAATTGTTGCACTTCAGATATGCATATACACACTAATATCTTTAAATGCCTCTATCAAAAGATATAAAATAGATGTACAAATCTCATAAGCATATTAAGGCAAACAATCTCCACTAATGGAATTCACAAATTAAGAGAGATCAATAGGTCTTGACGAGGCTTGTAATGGGGCTAACACAAGGTATTTTGGCTGAACAAAAAAAAGGCTAAATGAACAAAAGTAAGATAATTATACCAAGTTTACAAAAGAAAATCAATAGCTCAAATAAAGGGATTATGTTAATGAAGGATCCCTTCCATCTTAAGCATCATTCTTCTTCAATGTTTTCTTCTTTTAAACCCCCTTCTTCTTCTTTTTTTTTTTTTTTTTATTTTTTTTTCTTTTATTTTTATTTTATTTATTTATTTTTTTTTGTCAACAATTCTAAAGATAAGCAAGAATGCTAACTTTTATTTTATTCAATTTTCTTGCTTTCCCCTAAACTTATTTTAAGTAGAAGGTGATCTTTTACAATGAATAATACTCTCAGTTATTAGAGATCCTTATTTTCTTTTAAAACTTCAATAATTCCCTTTTCTTCATTAGAATGTAAACTTGACAAAATTATCTCACAAATAGGGTAAAGGATAACAATTAAGGTTAATTAATCAAAGAAAAGAAAGCTAAAATTATCAAAGCACAAAAGGATAAACTAGGAAAAAAATTAAAATAAGGGTAGATACAAATAACAGGCTAAACAAACAATGCCTAAATCATATCTCTCTTTCAAAATGAATTCAAAATTTCGCCTCAAAAGTTTACAAAAACATGTTCCAAGATAGGTGAGGCAAATGAGGATAAAAAATGTGTAAAAGCCCTCTCTAAGTAAGCATACACAAATTCAATGCAATCAATATAATGCAAAGCAAAGAAAAACATAATCTTAATAAAAGTTAATTTCTTACCCAAAATAGTTGCTCAACCTGAAATACTTTAATAAATTGTCCATAAATATCAATTATAATCTATCATTGGCCTTTCATCAAATTATTTAACACAAGCATATTTTATCAATAAAAGAGTAAAAAATTTTAAATTTATTCATCAAAACACGAAAGAAATTACTGAAAACAAAAAACAAACTAAATCTCCCTCAAACTTGCAATGGACATTGTCCTCAATGTCAAAGAAACAAAACAAAAGAAAGAAAATACTCCCTCTTGTAGAAAAGTAGATTCCAAATTATAAGCAGGACATGCATTCTACTTTCTTACTTCCTGTAAAACATCTTGAAACAACACTAAAAGCAAGCATGAGAAACTAATCACACAAAAAGAAAACATTATTTTTTTTATTTTTGTTTTTTTTTTAATTTTTAATTTTTTTAATTTTATTTTATTTTGGAAACTAGAAAAAGAAAGGAAAGAAAAAAAAATACAGATGCGTATCAAGAGCACAAAAAGTACTTTTTACTCAACCATCTTGTATGAATAACTCTTGAGTTAGTTAGTTAGTTTTTTTTTTTTTTTTGAAAAGGAAAATCACATAAATTTAAGATGCGTTTCAAGAGTATAAAAGTAACTCTTTACTCAACCATCTTACATTTAGTGAATCGAACCTAAAACTTCACTTGATCAAGTGCAACAAAAAAAAAAACACACACACACAAAACAAAAAAAAATGCGATAAAAAAGTAGAAGAGTTCGGGAAGTTATAACCGGAGATTCAGATCTAGTTCTCGCTTTTTACTGCTACTGGCCTTGGGGTGCCAAACTACCTACGCCATCAATAGATCAGGTTTAGATTTAAAGTTTTGCAGTTGATCAATCAATTGATCAATAGTTGAAGCAGAGATTAAGATGCATCGACTCGCTGGTGTCATAAAACCCTGTTTCACAGCATGATCGAGAAAAGATAACAAACCATTATAAAAACCATCAACATTAAGTAATTCCAATAGCTTTTGAAGAACAGTTAATTGGGTCCAAGATGCAATGATGAAGATATCTTCAAATGTTTCTAAACCACTAGGTAATGCGATAAAAGCATCAGCATTGAGATTCATGTATGCCATTCGTTTGTACATGCTATTGACCTGTAACTCATTACCTATAGTTCCACCAATGATATGTTTATTTCGAGCTAAAGCTTTTAGAACTATTCCTAGGACTTTACTACCTCTAATACATGCAGAACTTGCGACACAACCCCTTAACCCTAAACTACCTGTCTCAAACACCAAATCAAATTTTCATTCAGCTAAGATCCTACCAAGTTCATTAGCTGTTATCATGTACTCTATTTTCTTGCCAGAGTTTGGACTACAAAAGACACAAATAGTTTTGAATTTGCGTGTTGAGGATTCTGCCATTTTCTCTTACAGATCTCTTAAAAGGATTGTGTGCATATTGACAATAATGAATGTGCATATAAAGAAACTAGAAGAGTAAAAGAACAGTTCAATGGGATAAAATATTATTGATAGAAAAAGTATAAAAACAAAAATGATAATGAAAAGAAAAATAATCAATGCTGTGTGTACAAATGTCAAAAGAAATATTTGAAAAACTAAAAAGAAACAGACATTGAAAGACTAAAAAGTTAACGAAGGTAGAAAAATCTACAGCATGCGTACAAAAGTCAAAAAAAAAATATTGAAAAGCTAAAAGTAGACATTGAAAGACTAAAAAGTTATTGACAGTAGAAAAATCTGCAGGAAAATAAAATCTAGATGCTAAAAAGTCAAAAAGTACTGCAAGATGTAAAAAAAATAATGCATTGAAAAATAAAAAAGTTAGTGATACACCTGATTATAAACAGTAGTTGTGATTTTGGCTCACATCTTCCTCTGGTTTTACGTCCAGTAACAGCTTACACGCCTTCTATGAGTTGAGGATAGGCTTCCCATCCAGTTTTCTTATTAACTGGCAAACATGGTCTTTTATCGTCAGATTTCCTAGACTGTAATGCTGCTTCTCTTCCTTGAATAGTTCCCATAAATCTAAAAGAGTGTGTTGAACTTGTCCACAAGGATGCGTCTCAAGAGTCTGTAGGATATTATCTAAAGACTCCTTACTCAGTCCATCCTTTATAAATTTAATTTTATCTTCTCGATTTATAGATGCAAATCCAATGTTTCTACAGCGTGTGTTGCAATTCCATCTTGTACACTTGTAACAGACTCTCAATCTCTTAGTTCTCCTCTTCTTTGAGTAAGAACTTCTCTCCATACCTGGCAAACATTTAATAAATGAGTCATCAAGCTCACCTGCCAATCGTACTTTGGCTTATATGATCCAACGAATATCCTCAGGAAGATTCAGACGCCTAAATGCCTTCATTCTTTCCAGTCTACGTTCATCAATTTTCCTGAGTACATCTTGGGGAAGAGTTGGAAATCTGTTTTTTAGTGCTGCAAGAGATGCTTCCATATCTGATTAACTTAGTTAAGAAAATGAAAGAGAAAATTTACAACGAAATAACTAAACAGAAATAAAAGAAATCTAATAAAGAGAAAACTTGGGTTTCCACCTAATAAGCTATTTTAATAACAACACTAAAACAAAATTAAAATAGAACGAAACAAAAAAAAAGAACAAAAGAAATTAAAAAGAAGTGAAAAAGTTAGAAATTTGGGTTGTCTCCCAAAAGCGCTTAATTTATAGTCTTTAGCTTAACTATAACTAGATCTTCATCATGGAGGATAATACACAAAGTATAGTCTCCCGATAATTGCGGAAATATAGACTTTTGCTAGTTTTAATGAGTCCAATCAGCTTGATTTGAGTCTGCATGGAAAAAGGTTAAGACAAGAATTGTTTAATATTTCACAATTAGGCTCATAATTTCCAAAAGTTTTCAAACGTGCTCTTTTTCTTGCTCTGAATTTTCTCAAGAAATTGAGATAGGAAGGTAGTGTAGTTGAATCAAGAGTCGGTGAGTGCTCAGTTGATGGTGGTGAATGCTTCTTATTTTCTTCCAAGTCATCAAATTAATATTTTGTATGGTTTGGCATATTTGGTGTTGTTTTCACCAAACAAACTGAAAAAGTTTCCTTTGAGTGCTCTTGTTCAAATACTTCTTCAATTTCCTGATTAATTTTAACTACTCCACAAATATTATCCATAAGAGAAGAATATTTCTTGGGCAAATTGATCTCAACTTTTTCCTTTTTTTCTTTCTTGCTTGAAGTATTTGCTTGATCAATCATCTCTTCCTCATCATCACTCAAAGAAATTGCCAAACATTGATCTCTAGAATATTCTTCAATTTGACTTGTTAGGTTACCATGTCCTTGAGCATCTAATGGACTAGCAAACTATTCCATTTGTACATCATCATCTATATTGTGGCTAGTTCCTTGATTCATCCTATCTTCCAATCTTTCACATCGTTCATGAGTAGCATTTATGAATCTTTCTAATGCCACTTCATAAGATGGTTTGTGCTCTTCAAATGGTGCATGATCTTGAAAATCATATTGATAAGGATGCCATGAATTGTTACCTTGATCGCATTGGTTTTCCTATGAAAAACTTGAATGGTCACTCCATCCTGAGTTGTTTATGTTAGAATATGAATAATTCTCATGCCTATTATAAATTGAAAAAAATTGTACCTGCTCTGCATATTGGCATTCAAAATTCAAGTGATTACCTCCATATAGATCACAACTCAAATATGAATTAAATAAACTATTTGCAACAAGTTTATCAATTAAGTTAACCAATGTATCGATTTTAGCATTTAACTTACTAAAACCATCCTTACCATACATGCTTGCTGCTCTTTTTAGCATCACACCTCCAGTCCACCATTACAAGTTGTGGAAAGCCATTTTTCTCTTTTTTTTTTTGGTTTTTTTTAATATAAAAGTAAAAAAAAAAATCTGCGAAATTTAAAAAAAAAAAATCTAAAGTAATAGAGTATATCAACCTATTGATATTGTCAAAAGTTGCCTTCCCCGGCAACGGCGCCAAAAACTTGTTGTGCGATTTTTACAAGTGCACAGATCGTTTACAAGTAATAAAGTGATGAGTGATGAGTGAGTATCGTTCCCACGAGGAAGGATTTGTCAAGTACCAATTTTAAAATCACTCTATTATTTAGAAAATCAATTATGAGATTTATATTTTAAGCTAAAATAAAATTGAAGTAAATAAATAATGATAAATATAAAAATAAGATTAAAGGTCTAGGATTTAGAATTCATCAATTAATTACATATGATTTCTTTATAATTTTTTTTGATGGATTATTTTTGCTGGAATTAATGATTAGATTTCCCTAAATTATATGGTGTTCTCTCTCAAGATACAACATGTGTATTCATATCAACCTTACGTCTACTCTCGTGATCATAAGCAATTAATACAAACCCATTAAGTTTTATGGAAATCTCTTTTAAAAATCACAAAGGAGTGTTCTTATCTCTAAGCAACACATTCCCTAGGTCAATTATCCTAATGAACTAATATTGTGCTTCCACTCTCGCTACTTCACACAATATCTTAAATCATGCAATTAATGGCTAGTTAATTACAAGCATTAAGTTCTAAGATAAAAGATTAATTCCAACAATCAAATCCAATCAATTAAATATAAATAATCATATGCAAATCAAAAGATTATATCTAAATCCTAGAAAAATAAATTTAGCTATTCATAATTAAAAGAGAAGAAACAATTAAATTAATAATAAAAATAATAAACATAATAATAACTTATAATTAAATTCAAGAATAGAGTTTAGAGAGAACTTATTTTGGGATATAATCTTTGATGAACTCAAGCTTCCAAAAACTCCTCCTCTTGATCAAAATAAAAAATAAAACTAATCTACTCTAAGAAAACATATGAAAATCTCTCTACATATTTTTTTTATGGATTTTCTTTTGATGCTATTTTCCTTTGCCAAGCATGGTATTTATAGACATGTTTGGTGGAAGAATTCAAGTTCCATTAAAATTCTTACATAAAAAATTCAACATTGATGGTTAGGTTGGCCACCAACCATTGAATTCCTTCATCAATATTCAAAAATAGTTAGGTTGGCTACCAACCATTGAATTCCTTCATCAATATTCAAAAATAGTTAGGTTGGCTACCAACCATTGAATTTTGGCCACCAACCATTGAATTCCTTTATCAATATTCAAAAATGGTTAGGTTGGCTACCAACCATTGAATTTTGGCCACCAACCATTGAATTTATTTCTCATGGATTGAAAACTTGAATCATTACTTGCATAATTATTTTTACTGCATCATTTTGATCTGCAAAAATAAAATAAAAATACTTAAAATATATTATAATTTATTTATAAATTGTAGAACTATTTATTTCTAAAAATAAGTAATAATATTATTGCATTTTCGAGAACTGAGCTAAAATTTAAGTTTAAACAAATAAAATAACTCTAAAATTATAGAGTTATCACAAATTGTTCCATTTGTATATCAAAATTTGTATTGTGGCTAGTCCATTGATTCATCCTATCTTCCATGTTTTCACATCTTTCGTAAGTAGCATTCATGAATTTTTCTAATACTATTTCATAAGATGGTTTGTGCTCTTTAAATGGTGCATGATCTTGAAAATCATATTGATAAGGATACCATGAATTGTTACCTTGATCACATTGGTTTTCCCATGAAAAGCTTGAATAGTCTCTCCATCCTGAGTTGTTTATGTTGGAATATGGATAATTCTCATACATGTTATAATTTGAGAAAAATTGTACCTGCTTTGCATATTGACACTCAGAATTCAAATGATTACTTCCACACAGATCACAACTCAAACATGAATTAAATAAAGTATTAGCATCAAGTTTATCAAGTAAGTAAGCCAATGCATCGATTTTAGCATTTAACTTACCAAAATTTTCCTCACCATACATGCTTGCTGCTCTATTTAGCATCACTCCTCCATCGCACTATTACAAGTTGTGGAAAACCACTTTTTTCTTTTTTTTTTTTTTTTTTTTTTTTTTTTTTTTTAAATTCCTGCGAAATAATAAAAAAAAATAGAAAAGAAAAACAAAATCTAAAGTAATAGAGTATATCAATCTATTGATATTGTCAAAAATTGCCTTTCCCAGCAATGGCGCCAAAAACTTGTTGCATAATTTCTGCAAGTGTACAGATAATTTACAAGTAATAAAGTAATGAGTGAGTATCGTTCCCACGAGAAAAGGTTTGTCAAGTACCAATTTTAAGATTACTCTATTATTTAGAAAATCAATTATGAGATTTTATGTTTTAAGCTAAAGTGAAATTTAAGTAAATAAGTAATGATAAATATGAAAATAAGATTAAAGGTCTAGGATTTATAATTCATCAATTGATTACCTATGATTACTTTATATTTTTTAGATTGGATTATTTTTGCTAGAATTAATGATTAGATTTCCCTAAATTATATGATGTTCTCTCTCAAGATACAACATGTATGCTCATATTAATCTTATATCTACTCTCGTGATCATAAGTAATTAATACAAACCCATCAAGTTTTATGGAAATCCTTTTAACAATCACAAAGGAGTATTCTTATCTCTAAACAATACATTCCCTAGGTCAATTATCCTAATGAGCTAATATTGTGTTTTCACTTTCACTACTTCATACAATATTTTAAATCATGCAATTAATGGCTAGTTAATTACAAGCATTAAGTTCTAAGATAAAAGATTAATTCCAACAATTAAATCCAATCAATTAAATATAAATAATCATATGCAAATCAAAAGATTACATTTAAATTCTAGAAAATAAAATTAGCTATTCATAATTAAAAGAGAAGAAACAATTAAATTAACAATAAACATAATAATAACTTATAATTAAATTCAAGAATAGAGTTTAGAGAGAACTTGTTTTGGGATACAATCTTTGATGAACTCAAACTTCCAAAAACTCCTTCTCTTGATAAAAAAAAAAAAAAAATAAAACAAATCTACTCTAAGAAAACATATGAAAATCTCTCTACATATTTTTTTTATGAATTTTATTTGATGCCATTTTCCTTTGCCAAGTATGGTATTTATAGGCATGCTTAGTGGAAGAATTTAAGTTCCATTAAAATTTTTACATGAAAAATTCAACATTGATGGTTAGGTTGACCACAAACCATTGAATTTTTACATAAAAAATTCAACAATAGTTAGGTTGGCCACCAACCATTGAATTTTGGCCACCAACCATTGAATTTTGGCCATCAACCATTGAATTTATTTCTCATGGACTGAAAACTTAAATAATTGCTTGCATCATTATTTTTATGACATCACCGCCTGCATCATTTATTTTATTGTATCATTGTGACATCATTTTTATCAGCAAAAATAAAATAAAAATACTTAAAATATGTTATAATTTATTTATAAATTGTAGAACTATTTATTTCTAAAAATAAGTAATAATATTATTGTATTCTTTAGAACTGAGCTAAAATTTAAGTTTAAACAAATAAAATAACTCTAAAAATATAGAGTGATCAAACAACATCTAAAAATATTAAGTAGAAGCACAATTAAGGCACAATGTAAATCTTTATCAATGAATGATAATGATTAAATGAGCATACACATAAATATCAATAAAGTTATTGATAATTAAAGTCAATGCTATAATGCTCAAATAATATTAGAATCAATCAATTGTTAAACCACACAAGCTTTTGTAAATAATTAAGCAATAAGATATGCTAATATAAATGTCAAGTAAGCAAATAAGATGAATATGCAAATGAGATAGAGAAGAGAGAGAGTGATAAAGACAAAGATTTATGGTGGTTTGATCAACTCTTTACCTACATCCATATAATACCATAGACATTTGAAACCCTAATCCTAATATGTAAATGATTTATTAAAACATATATAAATAAAATTTAAATTTTAAATAAAATATATTATTCTCATTCTTATTCTTATTCTTATTCTTTTTTGAAAACATTATTATTGTTATTCTTATTAGTGGTGAAAGGATTATGTAATGATTTTAGCCTTTTTGGGAGTACCAAATTAAACTTATTTAAAATCAGGATATATTCTTAAATTACATTAAAAATATATTAATAAATTAAATAGAAAAATGTCAAAATAAACATTAACAAATGTCCAAAAGTCATTTCAATTTCATAGGACCCACATTGACTAACGCACGGTCAATTTGAAGAGTTAAACTCTTTCAATTCAAGGTTTTGTCACATTTAATTTTGTCAAATTCAAGAGTCCTTGTTAATTTGTCCAAAGAATGATTCAAAGTCGATTGCCCTTGATTCTAACCTTGACCATAGTGACGCTATCAACACTCAAATTATTGACTATATACGATCCCAAATGAAAGAAAATAAAGAAGGGAAATAACTTTTATTTTTTTTTTATTGTTTGGGTCAAAAAGAAAAATAAAAAAAGAAATAAAAATAAATTTATTTTTCCTGTTTGAATAATTAAAATATATAGAGAGAAGAAAATATATAAATAAAAAATTATTATTTTAGTCTTTCATTTCTAAAGCTTAAATTTGAATTTAAATTATATTTAATTATTTTTTTTCTTCTTCTCTCTTCATTTTCTCTCCATTTTGGAGAGAAAATAAAAAAAGGAAAATAACAAAAATAAAGAATTGTGGAGATAAATATGTATTATTGAATCCAAACAAATTGTGGTAAAAGAGTTTGGGAATCTACATTCATTTTGATTTTTAGAAGTCGAAAAAAGGAACAATTTAGTGACATGTGATACACTAGGCAAATTAAAATAATCAACAAATTCTTCTAATTCTTTTTTTTAATTAATATCTCAAAATAATAAATACGAATTTCTGCTTATCTCAAACTCTAATTTGGTTGAATGAATCATCTCTAACCCTAACCAAGTTTCATCATTTCTTTGTTTTCCAACTTTAATTTAATTAATAACCCCTCTAAATAAATTCATTATATAAATTAAAACCAAGAAAAAATCAATTTCCTTAATTCCCTCAGGATAGCCAAAAATTACAACTAAAGAACAAGAGTAAATAGAACTTTCATTATCACTAAAAATAGAACAAGAGTAAATACACAATGTAAATCTTTATCAATAAATGATGAGGATTATATGAGCATACACATAAGTATCAATAAATATATTGATAGTTAAAGTAAACCCAATATTAATGCTCAAATAATATTAGAATCAATCAATATTGTTAACCCACAAGTTTGCAAATAATTAAACAGTAAAATATGCTAATATTAACATGAAGTAAGCAAATAAGATGAATATGTAAATGAGATAGAGAAGAGAGACAGTTATAAACACAAAAATTTATAGTAGTTCAGTCAATTTTTTGTCTATATCCATGTAATACTCTGGACAATAAAAACCCTAATCCATATATATATATATATATATATATGATTTATTAAAACATATGTAAATTTAATATAAATTTCAAATAAAATATATTATTGTTATTATTCTTTTTTTTTGAAAATATTATTATTATTATTATTATTATTATTATTATTATTCTTATTGGTAGTGAAAGTGTTATGTAATGCTTCTAGCTTTTCTAGGTGTACCAAATTAAACCTACTTAAAATCAGAATATATTCTTAAACTAGATTAAAAATATATTAATAAATTTAATTAAAAATATATTAATAAATTACATAGAAAAATGTCAACATAAACATTAACAAATGTCAAAAAGTCATTTAAATTTTAGCGGACCCACATTTACTAACACATTGTTTAATTTGAAGAGTTAAACTCTTTCAATTCAAGATTTTGTCAAATTCAATAGTCATTTGTTAATTTGTCCAAAGGACAACTCAATTAGACTATTTGAAAAAATAAATTCTAAAAATCATTGTGACGTTATCGATACTCAAATTCTTGACTATAAACTCGCAACAACTCTATATTTGGAAAATTTTTTAGAAAAGGAAGAAAATTGAATTTTTTTTTTTTATTGTTTGAATTGAAGGAAATAAAAAAGAAATGAAATGAAAATAAATTTATTTACTTTTGTTTGAATAGCTAAAATATATGGAGAAAATAAAAATAAATGAATAAAAAATATTATTTTAATTTAAAAATATTATTTTAATTTTTTATTTCTAAAGTTTAAATTTAAATTTAAATTAAATTAAATTTTTTTTTTATCTTTCCATTCTGGAGAGAAAATAAAAAGATGAAAATAAACGTATTTTTTTTTTCTTTATTTTTCGTCCATTTCCAAATAATAAAAAAGTACAATACAATACTCTGTTATTTTCTAGTTTTATTTCCCTTCTCCTTTATTTTACCCCATTCTAAATATAGGGTAAGAGAATAATGTTTGTGTGTAAAAAATGTTAGTATTTTTTTTTACCGAAAAAATTTAATGCATAAATTTATCTCAAATTTTATTATTTTACAATTTTACTCTATTTTTAGTTTTTAGACAATTTGACCATAAATTAAAAATTTAGCTGTACTATACTCTGAAAATGAAATTAAGAAAAAAGTATGTATAATTTTCTTGTTTAATTAACACTTTTGTACAATAAAAAATTATTTTTGTGAGATCAATAACTTCAATAGAGAAATTATTTGGTAAACTGAATTTATCATATCACTTATAAATTAAATCAATAAAAATATAATACGTCAATTAATGATGCTAAATCACCTATAAATTATAACACCATTAATTGATATGATTTATTTCTATTAGATTAGTTTATGGATAATTTGACATTATTAATTGACGTGTCATATTTTTATTGATTTAATTTATAAATGACGTTATAGACTCAGTCTACCAACATTGCCAACATTATTGGACGTCTTCATTAATTGCTTACTAAACCAATCTATAAAAAATCTTAAGTACCAATAAATATTAATCGCGGTATGTCTAGAAAATTTTTTTTCTCACTCTCTTCGTCCTAAATATATAGGCTATTTTTATTTTTACATATATTAATAAAAATTAATTAATATAATTTAAATAATAAATTTTATTTTAATTTCTTAAAAGTACCCCTTAAGTAATTTAATTAATACTTACATAGTAAAAATTGAAAAAATTTATGTGATAACATTAAATAAGAGTAAATTAAAAACTTAAGAGAGTAAACATATGTTAAAAGGAGAAATAAGCCTATATTTATGATGGAGGGAGTATTAATTAAATTATTGATAGGTCTCAAAAAATTAACATAAAAATTGTCAATTAGAAGAGAAAATTGTGCAAAATTTGTCAATTTAAATTTTTAAGATATAATTGCAAAATTATTTAAAAGTTCATTAAAATAAAGTACAATTATAAAATAATGCAAAGTTCACGATAAATTAGTATATTAAAAAAAAAATAATTTGCCTTTTTTTTTTCTTTGAAAAATTTAATTCTGACTAAAGATTCCAAATCAAGACCTTTTAATCCAAAAAATAACTACAAAATAATTGAAACAAAAAATTTATTAGATAATATTCACTATTTTTTAAAACACTAATAAGAGATTTATTTGAGCGTCCAAAAAAATTGCCACACCAACAATAGCAAAGTCTTTTCCATGTAAAGCATTGCAAGAATATCCTCAATCATATTCTTTATTTCAACTAATACATTTGATTTAATAGAGAGCATCTAATTGATAAATAGTAAAATTTTTTATTTATATCCAATAAACTCTTTATATTTTACTTTTTATTTTATTTTATCTCGTAAACATTAATTATTTTAAATTTTAAAATTTAAGTTTTTCCAATAAAAAAATAGTGTTAAAGTTATCTTAAATAAATTGAATAAAAACTTATATTGCATTAATTAAAATTAGAATAAAATAATGATATTTAGTTTTCTAGATGTGGAGTTAAATAAATGTGAAGAATCAAACCAATTATTTATTTATTTTTAAATAAAAAGTCCATTGCAACTGTATTTTTTAAGATAACTTTTTATAATAAAGAATTCTACGTATATAAAAAATATATTGATAATACTATAAGAGTATATTTGATAAATCATAATGTAATATAACTAAATATATTTTTAATATATATTTGTACTAAAAATACTTTTAATTATATTACGTTACACATTGTTAAGCCTATCATTATGATAATTAAAATTGTAGGATAGATTATTGGATGTGCTTCAACAAATTCTACTCTCTAATCAAATTTAACAATGTGGCTATTGTTCTCCGGTACACCGCACAGCGGGTGGGCCAAAGAACGACTCAAAGTCTAACCTTGACCATTGTGACGTTATCAATACTCAAATTGTTCAGCATACACTCCGAATAAGAGATTAGCATTATTTTTACTCCATTTTTAATTTTTGAATAATCTTACTATAGTTTGAAAATTTAGCATTATTTTTACTCCATATAAAGCATTATAAAATCGTAGGATATATTATTGGGTGTGCTTCAACAAAATTCTACTCACTAATCACGGCAAGCACCATTTACTTATTCAATCTATGGCGGTATCCCCTTCTTTCTACTCGAGAG
>CANTUT010001779.1:77500-127500 GCA_947687605.1 Reutealis trisperma | reverse complement strand
TGATTCATCTTTTATAATTTCTCATTCATTTTTTATATTTTTCATATGTACATCATATAATTCTAATTCTAAACTATCCAAATAAGATTCTAAATATTTTAGAATTGTCTCACATCATGATAATTAGGTTTTTCATTAAAATTAAGTAGGAGTGAGCATATAACCTAAAATTAATTATTTGAACCGAATAATCAAATAAAAAACTCTAAAACTGAAATTCATGTTGACTGTTTGACCATTTCTAAATTGAAACAAATTATACTGATAAAAATATATTGGGACGTTACTGGTTTTCATTATCATATTTAAATCGATATCAAAACTGAATTATACCATATCGAAACACATCAAGATATTCTATATTTTAATACTAATTAAATATGAAAATAAAAAAAAATGTACATACAAGTATCATAAAAAACTCTAAATTTAATATTTTAACAAATTAATGAAGATAAATATCAGTCATATTAATGAGAATTATAATTTTTTTCTTCTATATATATATATATATATTAACTTTCAAAAAAATTATATATATAAAAGTGTAAATATATATTTATAAATTCAAGTGAAAAAAAAAGCAAAAACAAAAGTTTGAATAATACTCTTGAGCAAATGTAAACTTCGTAAGTTTTTAACCATTAAATAAGTTTCTTATATATACATTTTAAATTTATGGCAATTATATTATTTTATCAAATTCAAAACTATTTCACAAAATAATATCTTCTGTATTATTGAATATTGAACCTTGAAACTAAAAGAAAAGGGAGAAGAACATATATGCAGTGTTCCTAGCCGTAGCTTCAGCTAGAAGATGAAAAATGTGACTAAATCTGTAACTAATGCCTGCTGGCTATCCTTAATAAGCTAACATTAACACTAACTACTAAACTGAATGACAAATTTTAACTACAATAAAATTATTAGTTGTATTAGCCCCCTGAAGCTGCAACATACAGGTTTTGTATGCAAAGCTTGGAAATAGCATATTGAAAGTCAAGAACAGGAAGTGCTTTAGTGAAATAGTCTGCTATCTGATGTGCAGAAGTCACTGGCATCAAATGAACACCACATAAAAAATATAAATAGAAAATATTAATAGATAGTATGCACAAAAATAGATATATATTTCAAGAGAAAAAAATGTAATATATAAATTCAATATGTAAAAAAAAAAGATTTGACCATGAAACCACTCCAACTCACTTGTAATAAAATTTCCACAACAAATTATTAAAATTTATAGTTTTACACAAGTTGAAAGTTAAAATTATGATCTTAAATTTTTAGTTTTTAATAGTCAAACTTATGAAAACTAATGAATTTTATCTTTATTTGAAAGTTTTTAAATTTTTTCAAGCCAAGTGGTTTAAAATATACTAAAATTTTCGATTTTTTATAATTTTATTATATTCTTTAGAAATAAGTTATTATACCCGAAATTGATATATAAATTTATTTACAATCATACCGTATGTATAGCAAAAGGCACATGTTTATCAATAGTAACCATTTTCAAGCCAAAAGAGTAGGGTAAAATGGACTGAAAGTAACTAAATTTTTGTTTGTTTTTTGTTTTGGTCATTAAACTTTAATTTCTTACAATTTAATCACTAAACTTTAATTTTTTTTCACTGGCGGGTCACTAAAATAATTTTGATGAAATAACTCACCAGAAAGTTGACATGGCATTTCAGGTAGGATGATACTTTATCAAAATTGATCACATAAGCATGCCACATCACATTGGGAGGTTTTTAAAATTTAAAATTTAAAAAACATATTTTTAAATTAAAAATTAAAATTAAAATATATTTATTTGTGTGATGTGGGATGCTTATATCATTAACTTTGATGATGTGTCATCCTACTTGGAATACCACATCAGTTTTTTAGTAAGTTGTTTATCGGAATTATCTTAGTGACCTGTCAGTGAAAAAAAAATTAAAGTTTAGTAATTAAATTATAAAAAATTAAAGTTTAGTGACCAAAACAGAAAATAGGCAAAAGTTTAGTGATTTCTATTGCATTTTACTCCAAAAGAGTATTAGTAATACTAAAATATAGAGATAGAATGTGTTTAGAAGTAATATTGATGAAAATATTGTATAGATTTTTTTTCTTATATTACACAGGTTAATTATAAGCAGTTATGGTGTCAGAATATTCATTAAAACGACAAATATTTATGCAAGCATTTGATTTTCTATATTTAATTGGTGTTTTCTTTTATTTAAATGTCCAAAGAGAGCTATTTTAATTGTAGGATATAACTATAAATAAATTTATTAATTTAAGGTGTAATAACTTATTTTTAAAGGATATAATATAATTGTAAAAAGTCAAAAAATTCAAAGTATTTTAGACCAATTGGCTTTCTTTGAAGTATTAGACTTTTATTATTTTTTTTAGACATAATGATCTCAAATACTTTGACCTTTGGACAATTTATCATATCTATCTTGATCTTTAAAACTTGTCAAATTAGTACATAATATTTCCGTTGTCTACTAAATATACTACAGCTCCATAAGGCACGTGCTTCCCCTGACCTAGCACACAGACGTGACAAGTACACCTTTTTGTAGGTGCTAATGTGGGATTTATGAAGGAGTTACATTTGAAAAAAATAAGTTGTAATTATAAAAGAAATAAAAGATAGAGAAATGGCAATATTTCTCTAATCACCTCCATCATATTGCCTTAGGGTTTTACCCCATTCTATTTCTTTGTTCTGCTGAGAAGACATTATGGTCCCAAAAGCAATGGCCATTTTGTCAAAAAAAAAAAAAAAAAAAAGGATGGTCACTACCAAGTGGTTGGTTGAAGAGTTTCTAAATGAGTTTAGGAAGAAACCTACATTTACTGTTGATGAAATGAAAGTTGACATGATGGAAAAATATATTTTGAAAGTTTCAGCAGTGTCATACTACAAGGCTAAGAAATTAGCATTGGGAAAGTTTAGAGGATCAGTTGAGGCTTATTAAGTTAAACTGAGGTCTTATGTTCATGAACTTAAAGGAGTTGATAAGGAAGGGTTTTTTTGACCTTGAATGCAAATTGGATGGAAACAAATCAGTGTTTCAAGGTCTGTATGTAGGGTTGGATGGAAACAAATCAATGCAAATTCATTGTTTCTTTGCTTTGATGTTGATGTTGTTCCCAATTCCATCTTCAATTATTATCTATGTGTTGGATCTATTACACAAACCTAGCCCCTTCAATGTTTTTTGATTTTTTTTCCTTTAATTTTGCTTTAAAATAGTGCGTTCATTTCACAATGTGGAGTTGATGCTTTGTTTTGTCCAGCAGACACATTTACTTGCCACGTCTGCACACTAAGTCAGGGGAAGCACGTGCCTTATGGAGCCGTGGTATATTTGGTAGACAACGAAAATTTCAGATACTAATTTGATAAGTTTTAAAGATCATGATAGATATGATAAATTGGCTAAAGGTCAGGGTATTTGAAATCATTATGCTTTTTTTTTATAATATACTTTTATCTTGAAAAATTTGGTTGATGATTTTTTTTTAGAATTAATTTCTTCAATTTCCAAATTGTATAGATTGAAAATTATACCTAAAGTCTTGAATTTTCAAATCGAATTATCCTGAATTCTTGAAATGAAATAAAATAGAGATTTTGATATATGAGACTGTTTTAGTTATTAAGGTGTTTTTTATGATTACTTTATTTTTAAATAAAATAACCTACTTTATTGAGAAAAAAATAGTTTTTTTCTACAAAAAATCATAATTTTATTTATATTTTTTCGTAAATTAAACTATTTTTTCGCAATTTTACTTAATTGCAAAAAAAGTTTTAATTTTACAAAAATATGATTTATTTTATATAAAACGATAATTTTACGAGAAAAATAATTTTATAATTACAAAAAAATGCTACTCTTCTTAAAAAAAAAAATCACAATATTATTATAAAATGCATTGTATAAACAAATTTTTATATTACTTTGTTTTAAAACAAAGTACAAAATTTATTTTTTACGGCTAATAAGATAGTTATAAATAATAAATATAATTAAAATATTTAAAGTATTATAATTAAATTAACCTGTTATTATATTTCACTAATTAAAAATGTGAAATACTAAAATGATTAAGGTAGAATTTTAAATATATATATTTATAAACTTTATAAAAACATAGTGTAACTTATTAAAAAATATAAAAAGATTATGATTTTTTGTAATAGAGTCATTTTTTTGTAATTACGAAATTATTTTTTTTGTAAAATTGTTATTTTGCAAAAAATAAGTAATATTTTTGTAAAATTAAATGGTTTTTTCGTAATTAAAAAGAATTGTGAAAAAATAGTTTAATTTAAGAAAAAAATATAAATAAAATTATTATTTTTTGTGAAAAACTATTTTTTTCACAAACAAAATAGATTATTTTGTTTAAAAATAAACTAACCATAGAAAACATCTAGTTCTTAAATTTTAAATTTCCAACATTTTTCTCAAATTCCTAAATTGAACCAAACTGTATGTCCCTAAAATTAAGTGATCTTAATTATTGGAACAACAAATTGAACCAAACCTAAATTTACTGGCGTCAATGGTGCAACTTACCACTATATATAAATGTATAGCAGGTACTGTCCAAAGATAAACTTCCTGTCGTTTTCTTCCGTGGAAGTGAGTTGCCAAAGGGGATCTTCTCTGATGAAAAAGGATCTTCATTATCATTTTATATTCCTAGGGTTTTGGAAGGTGAAATCAATGGATTATTTATTTGGGCTGTTTATTCAGTCTGCAAAAATGGATCGGAAATTACTCCTTTTGCTAGTATAAGAAATAAGAGCAACGGAGCTGAATATATTCACAGGTCAACATACCTACCCACTTCTTTTGTTCGCCAATATATTCATTGCTGGGTGAGCTATGTACCCTTTAGTTTGCTCCCATTTGCATTAAAAGGTGGAGATGAATTGGAAGTGAGTGTGATATCAGATGAATGTTTTAATATTCTGAAGTGTGGTGTTCGTCCGATGATAAAAAATGAGCCAGAAGTAATGGATGATAAAGAAGCTCATGAGAATTTTCAAGAACTTTTGGATATTCTGTAAAATGATAGTGGGTGCAAAGAGAGATTCCAATGACAATGATGAGGCTCAACATAACAGAAAGACACATCAAAAAACCCAAGATGTAATAGGAGTATATATATATATATATATATATATATATATATATATATATATTCTCCTATTACATCTTGGGTTTTTTGATGTGTCTTTCTGTTATGTTGAGCCTCATCATTGTCATTGGAATCTCTCTTTGCACCCACTATCATTTTACAGAATATCCAAAAGTATATATATATATATATATATATATATATATATTTTTTTTTTTTTTGATGTGTCTTTCTGTTATGTTGAGCCTCATCATCGTCATTGGAATCTCTCTTTGCACCCACTATCATTTTACAGAATATCCAAAAGTATATATATATATATATATATATATATATATATATATATATATATATATATATATATATATATATATATATATATATAATAATATATATTTAATGATTTTTGTTTTAGTATTTTTCTTTATTTTTAATTCATGTATTGTACTAAAATTGTATAATTCTCAGTAAACATTGAGAAGATTTTATATGTTTAGTATTGGAAATGTAGCAATTTTTTCAGAGTAGAGTTAATTTTAAAAGTTAAGATACGTATAATTAAGTTGGGCTTTGTATTTTATATGCAAGGATGATAATTTACGCTCTTCTTTCCCTCTTTTCATTTGATAAAGCTTCCATTCCATTGAAATTAACATTTCAATAACTTAAGGACAATCAGATGTTGAAATTAACTTTTCAATAACTTAAGGCAAAGACTTGAGTTTCTCCCACCCTTTTATATCGATACAGTTTCAAGGTAGGAATGGAGAGCTTGGAGTGAATTTAGACCAGGAAAAGCCTCCAAATCCTTGGAAGGAATACCAGTTTACAACAATCACATATTGTTAAATATCTAAGAGCGTAAATGCATGGAGTTCTTCCGATAAGTAACTCAATTCATCACAACCGTTGATTCTGAGTTGTACAAGTGATGAAAGATAACTTGTTAGAATGCTTTTCATCTGACAACGCCTCTTGATGGACAAATATTCAAGGCAAGGAAATGAAACTGTGTCACCTTCTCCTCTAGTTGCTGGCACCATTCACTCAACTAGATTACCCATATGATGTAGGCATAACTTTTTTAATGCTGGAAATAGCATCATTGTTTCCCTCCATCCATTAGTTCTTTTCCCCTCTCTGCTGTAAAAGACAGTGTCTATACATCTTATGGTGATTCTTTCCACTGATTGGCAAAATATTCATAATTATAAGAAATCACAATTCCAAGAGTGATGCATTAATGTTGACAGATATATTTTAGGATTTAATTATGAGACTTTGAAGAGGTTACAGGTTCTGCAGTCAATTAGGAAGAGCTTCCATTTCATAAATTACCCGCAAAAACGTATTTAAGAGAAGCGAGAACTTTGATTTAGTTGAGTCTCGGGAAAAACTATTAGGAAATGAATCCGACATTGAATAATAATAAAATATATAAATGATTTATAAATGAGTAGGTGTTGATTTATAATTGGTTTTATATAAGTATGTTCCAACACTTGCTTACTTGTAAGTCCATAGACTTTAATAAAAACCACCAAAAGGGTGAAATCCTTCAAGAACCTGTTTTTCCAATGGATTTGAAAAATATGTCAATTCCCCAAAGTTCACAAATTACGTAGTTAAAATTACCAAAATTTAGCAAAGAAAAGATGAAAAGAAAAGAAGAAGAAAAAGAAAAAGAAAAATGCAATTACACAGCATATCAGCAAGACATCAATATGCAGGGGTGTAGAGTCATGATTACACCACATTCTTCCCCCTTGACTACTAATTGGTATGTTGGGTGTTGGATCTAGTACAAACCAATTAATTTTGTGCAAATGAGTTCCGACACTTCCCACTTATAAGTCCATGTATTTATGAGCTCATATCTACCCATTCCACAAGACTTGTCAATCATAATTTCATAATTTTTTAACTTAGTCAAACTATGGGGAGGCTGAAGTCCACCTAATACTTTATGATCATTATAACCGCATTCATTTCTCCATTTGGAAAATTCTTGCCTATACTAACTCTTTTGTTTATTTTTTGTCCAGTGAAAAGACACTAATACTTTTTTTCCTCTATATATTCTTATCTTATTAGATTGGTGTATAAAACTGGTGTAGGTAGTCTTTTCCTCTCCATTTATATGTGAAGTTGTACACTTTTGTCATTCTCCACAAGTTTTATTTCTTGGCTTCTTTCCCATCCACCCTATCAAGGTTCTGAATCTTCAACTCCCATTTAAATTCGTCTTAGTATCCCATTCTTCAATATGATGTCCGTCAGATTAAGGCTAGTAAAGTTACAAGCCACCTAGCTAGTTAGTTTGTTTACAATTTATTAGTTTAGTTAGAAATAAAATATTCAGTTATATTTGCTAGTTAGTATGAATTGTACAGGCATCAAAATTTTACAGGTTTAACAACTCATGCTTGTCTGTATATAAGGATTAGTTGATATTTTTATAATAACTTTTTCTGAATAATATTTTCTTCCTCATTTTTTAACTCATAACATGGTATTAGAGCAGTAGCTCTCGTCAATTTCTAAGGTTTTCTTTGATCATCTTCTTCATCAATCATCTTCTAGATTTCTTCTTATTTTTCTTTATTCTTGTCAGTCACTTCATTTCAAAGCTTTATTGTTTAACAATGGCAGAAGAATCTTCTCCAATTGTTACTCCTCAAAACTTCACTGGTTCTACTTTAAACACTAAGAATTCTTCAGATAATCAAAATCCTTTAGAGGATCCTTCATCTCCTTACTTCCTTCATCATTCAGAGAATCACAATTCTTCCATTGTGTTTCTAGAACTTACTTCCATGAATTTTGCTTAATGGAAAAGATCCTTTTTACTTGTTGTTTCAATTAGAAACAAGCGAGGATTTCTTGATGGAAGCATTCCTAAACTAGCACCTCAAAGTTCTCTTTATCTCCCTTGGATTTGTTGCAATAACCTGTTAATTGCTTGGTTGTTGAGATCAATTTCAACTCTTATAGCCTCTATAGTCTTTTAAATAGAAGAAGCTCATCAAATTTGGGAAAAATTAAATTAGAGGTTTTCTCAACTAGATGATTTAAGGATATGTCATCTTCAGCATCAATTGAGTACAATTACTCAAGGGACTAAAACCGTTGATGTGTATTTCACTAAAATGAATGGGATTTGGGAGGAGTTAAGAAGCTTTAGACCATTGCCACATCATACTTATGGTCAATGTAATTAGAATTATTTTCAAAATATATGTAAATCTGCAACAGAAGGATCATGTCTTCAAATTCTTGAATGGTCTTAATGAGTCCTTTTTAGCATTAAGATCACAAATTGTTCTTATGAAGCCGTTTCCAACTTTAGATAAGGTTTATAACATGGTGATTCGAGAAAAGAATCAGAGAACTCTTCACTTGCAATCATAAGTTCTTCGTGATATAACTATTATGGCTGTAAGAAAGGGAAGGTCAGATTTAGTATCTTCACATTGTGGCAAGCTTGGGCATCTCAACGAATAGTGTTATAGATTGATTAGGTTTCCACCAAATTTTAAGTTCACCAAACCTAAAAATGCTTCACAAACTTCCAATTGCAAACTCTTCTGCACATCAAGTTTCTATTCAAGGACAAGATAGTTTCACTCCTTCCATCTCACAACTTAATCTCTTGAAGGATCAAGTTTAGAAGTTAATGGCTCTTGTCCAAGCTCAGAACACTCCTTCAGTTATGTCTCAACCAAGTCCTCACTCTATTGATTTTTCAAAGACACACTTAACTAATGATGCAAGTATAAAATCCTCAGTATTTTCTGCATCTCATTCTTATATGCTTGATCTGCTAATCCCTTAAACATCCAAATGTTCAACTTTTTGGATTGTAGACACAAGGGCAACTGATTACATAGTTTTTTCTGACACTTTATTCGCTTCTTGCTTTGTTGTGTCTAGTTGTTCTGTAAAATTACCAAATGGCTCAAACGCTCTAGTTACACATATTGGTATTATTGTTCTTAATGCTTATCTTACTTTGCACTATGTTTTGTGCATACCTACTTTCACTTCCAATCTTCTTTCTGCAAGCAAACTTACATCTCAAGGAGATATTTGTCTCATCTTTTTTTCTCATTATTGCCTTATCTGGGTCCTCTCACTATGGATCACGATTGGCTTGGCTAATTTTTAACAAGGTCTCTATTTCCCAAATTCACTTCCTAATAAAGTTGCTTTTAGGTCCAATTCAATTTATTGTATCCCTGATTATTTATTCTCTGTAAATACTGTTTCTAATGATATATGGCACCATAGATTAGGACAAATATCCATTCACGCTTTTCCTTCTTTAAAATCTCTAATTTCTTATTCTAATAAAGAAGCTCAAGCTCCTTGTGAGACTTGTCCCAAAGCAAAAATGAAAAGACTTCCTTTCCCAGCCTCAATTAATTCTGTCAATTGTCTATTTAAACTTGTACATATGGATGTATGGGTTCATACTCTCAAGCAAATATGAATAAAAATCACCATTTTCTTTCTGTGGTTGATGAATATTCTAAGAGTAATTGGGTTTTTCTTATGAAACATAAGTCTAAAGTTTCATATTGGGATTAATACTTTTATAATCTTGTATTAAATCAGTTTCATATCTCTATTAAAATAATAAGAACTAATCAAGGTTCTGAATTCCAAATGAAAAGCTTCTTTCATTCCAAAGGAATTATTCATCAACAAATGTGTACATATACCCCTAAACAGAATGGCACTATTGAGAGGAAACACCAACATATTCTTAATGTAGCTAGGTCCATTTTGTTTCATGCTCACCTTCCTCTCAAGTTTTAGGGAGATGTTATACTCACTGCAGTTTATTTGATTAATTGAACTCCCTCTCATTCACTTTCTGACAAATCTCCTTATGAAATCATCTTTAACCAACCTCCATCCTATCAACACCCTTAAATCTTTTGGTTGTCTATGCTATGCAACTAATATCACTAGTCATAGAACAAAGTTTGACATCAACGGAAGAAAATGTGTGTTCATAGGTTATCCTAGTGGTAGCAAAGGTTATAAACTCTATGATTTGGAGTCTCATGCTTGTTTTCTTTCTAGGGATGTTCAGTTTCATGAATAAATTTTTCCTTTTCATGCTCAATCTATGTCTTCTATTCCTGATCCTCAATCTTCTTTTCTCTGTTTGCCTTTTTTCCCTCTTCAGTCTAGTTCTTCTCCTTCTTCTCATTTTCCTCAATCATCTACTTCTACTTCAGTTGCTCAATCTCTTTCTTCAAATCTAGTATATGTTCCTTCACATCACAATTCAGATTCAGATATCATACCAGATCACTCAGTTTTTAAAAAATTTATTCCTGCAACTTCCAATCCAGATATTGAACCACCTCCACTCAATATCACTCTTGATAGTTGTTCTTCTTCTTCTAATCCTTCTAATTCTTATGATCCTGCACCTAATAACATTTCTAATATTGATACTTCTGTTCCCCTCAAAAGAAGTTTCAGAATTTCTAGACTCCCTTCTTATCTCACAAACTACCATCAACAACTTACAAAGCATACTACTGCTCAAGTATCTTCTGTCCCCTATCCTTTATCCAATTACCTTTCTTATTCTCATTTGTCACCATCCTTTTAGTAGTTTTCTTTGTCCATCTCCTCACACATTGATTATATTACTTTTGAGCAAGCAGTTTAATATCCTCATTAGCAATAGGCCATGGATGTTGAACTGTAGGCTTTGCTTCAGAACAACACCTGGGAAGTAGTTCCGTTGCCCCCTGGCAAAGTTCCTATTGGTTGCAAGTTGGTCTATAAGACAAAATATCATTCAGATGAAGCTTAGATAAACACAAAGCTAGGTTCATGGCTAAAGGTTATAAGCAGAAGTTTGGTTTTGATTATGAAGAGACTTTTAGTCTAGTAGTTAAACATACTATAGTGAGGGTTTTCTTGGCTTTGGCTGCAATTCATGGTTGGTTTATGGCACAACTAGATGTTAACAATGCATTCCTCAATGGTGATTTGCTTGAGGAGGTATATATGGAACTTCCTATAGGTTACCATATTCGTGGGAGCAAGGAGTGAAATATGGTAACATAACAAAGCTTGTTTGCAAATTGAATAATTCTTTATATGGTTTAAAACAGGCTTCAAGACAATGAAATTCCAAATATAGTTGGCAAACTGATGTATTTAACCTTAACAAGGCTTAACATTACATATGCTGTTCAAGTTTTAACACAATTTATGGACAAACCCGCAGAGTTACATTTACTTGCAGCGTATAGAGTTATCAGATATTTGAAAGGGTCTCCAGGTCAAATAATTTATTTTTCATCACAATCAAAGATACAATTGGAAGCCTATTCAGATATTAATTAGGGTGTTTGTAAAGAAACAAGGAGATCTTTATTAGGTTATTATGCTTTCTTAGGAGATTCTCTTATTAGTTGGAAGTCAAAGAAACGAATTATTATTTCTAGAAGTTCAGTAGAAGCTAAATATAGATCAGTGGCTTCTGCATTAAGTGAGCTTACATGGTTGGTTCAATTTTTGAAAGATTTCAATGAAGATCATAAGCATCCAACAATTTTGCATTGTGATAATGTTTTAGCTATGTATATTGTCAAGAATTTGGTGTTCCATGAAAGAACAAAGCACATAGAAATGGATTGTCATTTTGTGAGAGAGAAGGTGGTTTCTAGAAGCATTAAGCTGGAATATGTTAGAACTAAAGAACAAGTTGCGGATTTGCTTACAAAGACTTTGCATCCAGCACAATTCAATTTCCTCTTAAGCAAGATGAGCATAAAAAATATATATGCTCATCTCGAGGGGGAGTGTGAAAAGGAAATTGAAGCTTAGATTAAGGCCAGTGAAGTTACAAGCTAGCTAGCTAGTTAGTTTGTTTATAATTTATTAGTTTAGTTAGAAATAACAAATTTGGTTGTATTTGCTAGTTAGTATGAATTGTACAGATGTCATAATTTTATAGTTTTACATGCTTGTCTATATATAAGGATTAGTTGATATTTCTATAACAACTTTTTCTGAATTATATTTTCTTTCTCATTTTTCAACTCATAACACATCTCCATCTTAAAGTGGGAACTATAATCACAACATTTACATTAATCCCTTCCTATGGCATGAGTTAGGCTATTAAAATTATGATTTAAACAAAAAATAAGAATCATTTTATTTCTAGATGATGTTGATCAAAGGAGTCTTTTGGCTTTCCTATTTGAATCATGGCTTTCAGTCATTATTGGTTAATGTTATTTATTTCCCAATGTATACTATTTTTTTCCCTTTTGTTCAGTGAGCAAGGCTAAAAGAAGATTTTATTATTAATGATTAAGAAATTGTATAACCACTATAAGAAATATGTGATATTGTGACAAAATTCATGGTGACGAAATTAATTTTGTCATGCAAAACACTCTTATTGTGACAAAAAAGAAAATCTATCATAATAAACATGGAGATTGTGTCAAATAGTAATAAAATAAATTTTTGCCACCATATTTTATCACAATAAAGAGAAATATAATGTGTATAGTGATTAAAAAAAAAAAAAAGTTGTCACAAGATTTTGTTACTAAAATTTGGCGCTAATGTTGTTCATTTATTGTGACAAAAATATATTAACAACAAAAATCTTTTCTCACAATAAGTATACTTTATAGGTGTCAAAATAAATTTCTCATTATAAATCAATTAGTTAAATATAATAGTGACAAATTATATTTGTCACAATAAATTTTTGTACTTTTTGATAAATTTTGTTATACAGTATAATATGATAAATAACTTTCATTACCAAAATATTTATCACTAGAAATATTATTTATTAACTTTCAAAAAAAATTTTATTTATTATAAAAAATAATAAATACAACCACCTATACGTTATATACTAATTTTTCTTATATCAACAAAATTTTATTAAAAATATAGGATATATAATTTATATTAGTGAATAATTTTATTACTACATTGAAAGTAATAAAATCGAAATTATATATATATATATATATATATATATATATATATATATATATATATATATATATATATATATATCAACAAATTTTTCTTATATCAACAAAATTTTATTAAAAATATAGGATATATAATTTATATTAGTGAATAATTTTATTACTACATTGAAAGTAATAAAATCGAAATTATATATGTATATATATATATATATATATATATATATATATATATATATATATATATATATATATATATATAAAGAGTTTAAACTAAGAAGACTATAAAATATTTTTATTATTAATAATTTTGAAACCCTAATAGCCCAACAAATAAAACCCTAATAAGATGCTAAAACTTAATTAGCCGCCACGCCCTCATTCTCTTGTCTCTATGTATTATTTATTATACTTCTCTCCTTTACTATGTGTTATATTAAAAAAAATATTCAAGTCACCGTTTTGGTTTTCTTCCTCCATTTCAAGATCACATGTTAGTATGAGTTTTACTTTTTTTTCTTTTCTTTTCTTGAACTGATTCTTTTTTATTTTTCAAAAGGAATAACGCATTTTCTTTTTATAATTTAACTTTTCTTCAATGTCAGGTTTTGATTTTTGATTTATTATTTTTGCAGACTTGTGATTCTTTGTTCATAAACAAAATAAAAATAAAGAAAGGTATGAAGAATAAAAAAAAAATAAAACAAAATCATTTGTATTGAGATCATTATCACATAGAAAATTCCTATCCATTTTTATATTCGGGTAACAATTTGTTAACGTGTTAATTTTAACTTTTATTTTTAAATACCTTTATTTCATTTGTTATCTTCATTATTTTTTATATAAAAATGCATCTCTCTTTAAATTTATTTTGATCTACACTTTGACAATTTTTTTTAGCTAACCTATTTTTTCTGTTTTTCTTATTACATGAGACATCACAGCAAATGAGCTGAAAATGTTCAATGTCAATGGTTGTTAGCTTTTATATATCATGATAGAGTTGAAGCCAATTTTAGAGTTTTTTATTTTTTCTCTTTTACTACATGTAAAGATGTTAATTTTTTTTTTTTTTTTTATCATTTGATGTAAATATAGAATACAAATACATAATGTATTTATAAAATATCTAATAAAATATATTCTTTTATTCAAGATAGTTCTTCTAATCTTATTAATATTTTTTATT
This sequence comes from Reutealis trisperma, assembly GCA_947687605.1. Lineage (NCBI taxonomy): Eukaryota > Viridiplantae > Streptophyta > Magnoliopsida > Malpighiales > Euphorbiaceae > Reutealis > Reutealis trisperma. The sequence continues at coordinate 113,139 of CANTUT010001779.1, read as the reverse complement.
ATTAGTAATTAAATTATTTTGTTAAAAATAATATATATATATATATATATATATATATATATATATATATATATATATATATATATATATATATATATATATATATATATATATATATAGACACACACACTACAAAAATCCACTAATTTACCGACGGAAAAATCTGTCAGTAAATTAATTTATTGACGGATTAGGGATGGAAGTAATCTGTAGTTAAAACGATTGTCAGTAAATTATCAGCGATGGATAAAATATTCCATCAGTAAATTTATCAACAGAATTCGATCAGTATTTTATGGAAAAACAGTCGGTAATTTTGTTCGAAAAAAATAAAAAATATTTATATTCCGTCAGTAATCCGTTAGTAAAAATAAAAATTCATCAGTAATAAGTCATTAAAATATAATTAAATAATATAATCAGTCAGAAAATCATCAGTAATTTTCAGTAAAAAATAATATTTTAATTTTACGGTAAGTAATCTGTCAGTAATTTTCAGTCAAAAATAATATTTTAATTTTACGGTAAGTAATCCGTCAGTAAAATAGGTATAAAAAATATTATTTTATATTTAACGGTCGGTAATCAGTCAGTAATTTATAAAAAAATAATTTAATAACCACTTCGGTCAGTAATCCGTCAGTAAATTGGAAAATAATTTTTTAAAATTTTTTTATATTTAATAAATTAATTTTATAAAGTATATTAGTTAAAAAATTATAAATTAACATATAATGTGAATATCAAAAATTTTCGTTCCATAAAACATAATATTATTTATAAAAAATGTAATATATTGTACACCATATAAATATTAAAAATAACTAAACTAAAAAAATAATTAATCGTGCTCCTGAGCATCATTCTCCTCGTAGCCCTTAGCATGATGCTGGCCATACTCTAAATCTACTATAAACACATCAGCAACAACAATAGAAGCATCTCCAGCTGCAATGTGCTTATCAGAAGTAATAGAAATCGGTGGTGAAACAAGTGGAGGAGCAGCGTCACCAGCAAAGTACTTAGAGAAGAACTGCTGCATCTGCAACTTGACCTGCTGGCGGACTTGCTCCTGGACTATTTGCTATATATAATGTTGCATTTCCTCTCGCATTTGAACTACTTGCCTATCAATCTCATGCTGTATATGCTCAGCTGTAAGCGGCGGTGGCAGTGGTGGAGCTAAGGAAGAACTGGCTCCAAGATGTCTGAATAAGAGAGCCATCGAACCCATCCTATAGATTCATCCCTTCTCCTTGCCCCCAACAGTTCTGAAGTATAGTTCAAACTCATCTACATGAGCTGGCTTAGTAGATCTGGGAGCTGGCTGAGACATCTACTCGCAGAGGTTTTTGAGATCCTCCTGTTTTTTATATAATAATAGTTAGCATTTATTTTGTGACAAATATATTTTGGTTATTGTTAATATTTTATAACAATTTTATTTTGTCAGAATATATTATTTTGTTACTAGCAAATTTATTATATGGTGATAAAATACTATTTTTTTGTGACAAAATATTTTTTATTTTGACAAATAATTTGTCACAACAAATAGTTTATGTGACAAAGTCAAATATCACAATATGTTTTATTTTATCATGAGAAAATCTTATTTTGTCACAACAAACTTATTAAGACAAGTTTGTTGTAACCAACACAAGGACAAGCTAAATTTGTCACCAAAAATATATTTTGACAAAATTAACTTTTACTATGACAAATTAATTTGTTACAACAAGCTCATTCTTGCAGCGAACAAAGCCAAATTGGAAGTTTGCAAAACCTAAGACTGCAGAGATCCAGAGTTGTAGGAAATTGGAAAATAATACAGCCAAAATAGGTATGCATTTATTAGTCTAATTACGCTTTCTTATATGTTTTTGGTAATAGCATAAAAAAATTAAGTTTTATGTCAATTTCGCTGGAATTCTTCTTGTCTTAATCTGCCACCATCCCTGAATCAAGGTCCAGTACCTATATCTCTGTGAGTCTTTAGCTCTAATTAAGATACAACTCTTGAAAGATGAACTATTTGATAGCTACTCAACATACCTATTTTATCAAATCTAGTAATGAGCTTTCGATAATATGTCCTATGTTTTGGCAAATGAATTCCACATCGACAATTTTTTTTGAACTTGAGCTCAAACTCTAGCTTGGATATAGGTTGAAAATTATGTTTAAATTTAACTCATTTAAACATGAGCTAAACTTGAGATTGACTCGATCTCGACTCATTAATACATTATAATTGAGCTAAATTCGAGTTCAAATTCGATTTATTTTGAAATTCATTTATAACTTATCAAAATACTAAACTTTCTAAATATTTATTTCTAATAAAATAAATATAACAAAAATATTTAAAATTAATATAAAAGCAAAAACATCTAATTAGCAAAAAAATCCAATCATAAAATTGAGCATTGTATGTATTATAAAGATGTTAATTAATAAAAAAATATTTTTAAAAATTAGAATATTAAATTATATAATAAGGAAATACTACATTATGTTAATCAGAAAAATATATACTTAAGTCAAATTGAATTACAAAAAAACAAAGGAGTATTAAAATATATTTTTTGGAATGCCAAAATTAATTTGTTAATAATAATAATAATAATAATAATAATAATCATCATCATCAAACTATTCACGAATTTATTAATTGAACTGTTTGTGAGCCTATTCACAAGCTTATAATCAAACTGTTAATGAGTTTAATCGAGCCGACATTAACTTTGCTCAAATTTAGCTCGTTTATTCATTAAGCCTTAAATTCAGGTTCAAGTTTGGCTCATTTATAAAAAAATAAAAAATGAATGCTAACGAGCTTTTACCGAACCAAATACTGAGTCATTCATAAACGATTTGACTCATTTATACCCCTGCTAGACAAAAGAATGGAACCCTTAGCGGCCCACCGCAAAAGCAAAATCCCACTCAACTAACAACTAACACATACTAACCATCACTTTGGTAAAAAAATAAAAAATAAAAAAATCCCGTTAACCAATTTTTATTGGATTAATTTATTTAATTTTTGGTTTTTTTCTTATCAACCCTAATAATAGATAAATACTTGATTTAAATTTAACAAGTTCAACTACGATTGTCTGCTTTCTGCAATTTCATAGTTCTTGCGCGTAAGATGACTGGAACCCACAAGTAAACTCCAATATTCCAATCAGTCCCACCTTAAATTTGGTTTCATACTTTAATTTCAAAAGTATGCTAGCGGTATTAATGTTTATGTTGACATTTTTTTTTCTACGTAATTTTTCCATAAATGAAGGAACTTTTCAGGAAAATTAAAGTGTCATTACACAAATGTCCAAAAGTCATTTCAATTTCATAGGACCCACATTTACTAACCCATTGTTAATTTGAGGAGTTAAACTCTTTCAACGGTCAAGATTTTGTCTAATATTCTCTGGTACACCGTGTAGCAGGTGTACCGAAGATCCAGACAAAGTCAACTGTTCCTAATTCTAACCTTGACCATTGCGACGTTATCAATACTCAAATTGTTCACAGAAAAAAAAAAAAAAAAATATAATGCCTAAATGTATATCCCAAATTTTATATTATTTTTAAAATTTCAATCTATTATAATTTTTAAATAATTTTACTATAATTTGGAAATTTAGCTGTATTGAGGAAAATACATCTAATTTTCTCTCTTTATTGACACTTTTATACAACAAAAAATTATTTTTGTGAGATTAATAACTTCAATAAATAAAAAATAAGAAAAAAAAACAACAACTTAATAAAAAAGAAATAAAAAATAACTCTAAGGTCAATCAAAGATAAGAGAATAGAAAAAGGGCAAAGACGTAGTAGTCGCCCCTAGCATTATTCAACATTTCTATTGCCAACTGAACAAAAAAATCTTAAGCACGATTGAATATTAATTGCGATGTGTCTAAAAATCTTCTTCTTTAATAATTTTATTCTTTTACTTTTTCTTTCCTTATTAATTGAGTTATTGATGGTTCTCAAAAAAACAATATTTTGTAAAAATATTAATTAGAGGAGAAAATTGGGTAAAATTTTTCAATTTAACTTTTTAAAATATAGTTGCAAATGAATTTTCAAATTGGTATAAAATTATTTAAAAACTAATTGTTTTATTTTTTTTTATTTTAATGGAGACCAATTAGTATCCCCGCCATAGTTGTCAAATCGAGATTCGAAATCCTAATTTTATGAATCGAGAATTGAATCGAAGCGAATTGAATCGTAATATTCAATTAAAATGCGAATATTAATTATAAATAATTCATATTCATATAAATAATATATTTCATGATAAATATTCCTTAATTTTAAGTCCCAATTATTTTGTTTTTGATTTCTTTTGGGAAGAAATTTGAAGTTTCAAGAATGAAGAGTGAAAAATTTATTTCAAGGAAAAGAAAAGGGGCATAGTTGTACTTCTTTAGTTTCCTATTTTAGAAGAAAATTAGTTTAGAATTTTTTAAAATTAATTAGTTGCCATGCAATATAAAATTTAAAATAAATTAAATAATCTGAAATTTTAAATAATTTGAAAATAATAATTAAATATTGTTTTAAAATAACTCTTAATATATACATTTACTTTTTTTTTTCGAAACTAATATAAAATTGTACCTTAAATTATCAATTACTATTTAAAATAATAATTAATTTATTAAATAAAAATAATTCTATTTATATTTATAATTATATATTAGAGTTTGTGTGTGAATTGATAACTACAACTCTACAACTAATACTCTAACTCTTGGAAATTACAAGAGTATAATTAATGAACTCTTTTTCCAAGTTTTTATTAACTCATCTTTAACTCATCATCTTCCCACATTTTATCTTTTTTTTTTTTTATTATTATTTAAAGAATCGCATGAATTTTTCTACAACAGTTCCAAAAAAAAAAAAAAAAAATCCTTTATTAGGAATGGAACATGCCACTATAGCTCTCTTCTGCAAGTCAAGCTGTAAAGCATTGTAAAATCGTACGCATATTATTCTTGGGCGTGCTTCCACAAATTCTGATCACTGACGTACCATTCATTCTTTCAATGGAGGTACCCCCTTCTTTCTACTCTTCTTCTAGAGCTCGTTGGAGGCATGATGTTTTCTTGAGTTTTAGAGGAGAAGACACCCGGTATAATTTTACGGATCATCTTTATACAGCTTTAATTGAAGCAGAAATCCATACCTTTCGAGACGATGAAGAACTCTGCAGAGGCAAAGAAATATCCTCAGAACTACTCAAAGCAATTCGAGAATCAAAAATTTCCATAGTAGTTTTCTCAAAAGGCTATGCTTCCTCCCGATGGTGTCTTGATGAACTTGTAAAGATCATTGAGTGCAAAAATTCAATCGGCCAAACTGTTCTTCCGATAATCTACAATGTTAATCCATCAGATGTTCGAAAACAGAGTGGTAGTTTCGCTCAAGCTTTTGAAAAACATGAACACATATTTAAGGGAGATAAGGAGAGAGTTAACAAGTGGAGACGAGCTCTTACAGAGGCACCCAATCTATCAGGATGGGACCTCCAAAATTTGGCAAATAGGTACCTATTTATTATTTCTCTCTCTCTTAATTACTCATATAATAATTACATAACCTTATATTAATTTATTAATAAGACTGGATATCTAATTTCATGATCCTATCATAGAAGCCTCAATAAAATCTGTTTGATAATGAATAATGCTTTAAAAATTCTTAGATATTTTTATTTCAAGATTTAATGTTAATTTTTTTCAAAAAAAATTATCAATAGATTAATTGATTTTAATTAACTTTAATATTCATTTGGCAAATTTAATTAAAATATATTTTGTATAATGAAATTCAAATCCAATTCATTAATGTATTTATAATTATAATTAATTTTTTTTCATTTCCCTCAATCAAACAACTCCTTTTAGTCCTAGTATAGTGGATTAATTTATTCATAAACATTATTGTCTTTTTCATAACAAAAGAAAAAGCAATATTTAAGAATGATAAATTGTAATTAATTATATAAAATAATTTTATATTAGGTTGATGTTGTCCATATCTTCACATTTATTTTTACATATATTAAATATTTTTAGGCGAATGAACCGACATGAATCGAAATTTATCCGAAAGATTGTGGAGGATGTATTAAGTAAAATGAATCGAAATTACTTTGATGTAGCCAAACATCCAGTCGGTGTTGATTCCAGGACCAAAGATGTGATTGACTTACTAAGTATTGTTAGTACAAATGATGTTCGAATTGTTGGCATTCATGGCATGGGAGGCATAGGTAAGACAACTATAGCTAAAGCTGTGTTCAACCAGCTTTGTGATGGTTTTGAAGGAAGTTGTTTTCTTTCAAATATCAAAGAAATCTCAGAGCAACCCAAAGGTCTAATTCAATTGCAAGAACAAATTCTAGGTCATGTTCTGAAACCAAAGAATTTTAAGATTGGTGATGTGGATAGAGGAATCAATTTGATCAAAGAAAGACTTTGTTGCAAAAGAGTTCTTCTAGCTCTTGATGATTTAGAACAAATGAAACAATTTAATGTGTTGGTGGGAGAGCGAAACTGGTTTGGTCTAGGAAGTCGAATAATCATTACGTCTAGAGATGAACATTTGTTGACACAACTTGAAGTTGACAGCAAATATTTGGTTGAAGAATTGAATCATAGCGACTCCCTTCAACTATTTAGTTGGCATGCCTTCAAGAAAAGCTATCCAATATCAGAATATGCAGAGCTTTCAAATGGTGTGGTAGATTATGTTGGAGGACTTCCATTAGCTCTTGAAGTTTTAGGTTCTTATCTGTGCAAAAGAAGCATACTTGAATGGACAAGTGCTATGGAGAAATTGAGAAAAATTCCTCACAACCAAATTCAGAAAAAACTTAGAATAAGTTTTGATACATTGGAAGATGATAAAATAAAGGATATATTTCTTGATATTGCATGCTTTTTTATTGGCATGGATAAAGATTATGTAATAAAAGTACTAGATGGTTGTGGTTTCTTCTCTCAAATTGGTATGGAAGTTCTCGTTCAAAGGTCTCTTGTAATGATTGATTCTATAAATAAATTAAGAATGCATGATCTCTTACGAGATATGGGAAGGGAGATTATCCGTGCAATATCACCTAATCATCCTGGAAAACGCAACAGACTTTGGTTTCAGGAGGAAGTTTTACATGTACTCAATAAGCAGGAGGTAAGAAATGTATTTAATTATGTGACCACCTATAGCTTAATAGCACACTAGCATATATGCATGTTATGCCCTTCATATATATTGTCGTCGTTGCGATTGCTAGGAGATAATTGTTGAGTATGCACATTAGCTGCATATAAAAATATTCATTTTTAAAAAATGTAAAATTATAAAAAATATATATATTCTACATGCAATGGATATATTTGCACAAATTTCACTAATTAAATAATCACACCAAAGTAGTTGCAATATTAAAGACAATTATCAATTAATTTTTAGTCCAGAGGTATTGTAATTCTCACTATGACTGAGTTTTTGAGTTTGAAAGTTAATCCAAACTCAAATTATAAAAAAGAAAAAAAGTATTAAAGATTATTTTTAGCAATTTAATTCTTTAATTGTTTAATTTATTTGGACATGCATGTATTGACTTTGCGTAAACACAAAGATACTGTAAGATTTACATAAAATCAATATGACATTTTATCTTTTTATCATTGAAACCTTCTTAGCAAAAGTTTACTTTTATGTCCACTATAATGTTTCCTCTAGAATTGGTTTAAGAAAATGTAGGTTCATGAATTGCCTGTGGTGATGATTTTAGGGAACAGAAGCAGTGGAGGGTCTGGTGCTAGATGTACAACCATCAAACAATGTAATTTTTAGTACAAGATCCTTCGAAAAGATGAGATATCTAAGATTGCTCCAAATCAATGGAGTTCATCTCACTGGAGGCTATCAACACATATTCACTGAGTTGAGATGGCTTTGTTGGCATAAATGCCCTTTGAAATCTTTGCCCCCTAATTTACAACTAGAGAACCTAGTTGTTCTTGACATGCAGTATAGCAAAATCAAAGAAGTCTGGAAGGAGATCAAAGTAAGCCATTTCTTTCCCTTATCATATAACTTAGATATACCTGTTATAATCTTATGTTATATTTCTAACGAGATTCTTATCATATAATTAGTTACTATTGAATATCTACCAGAATAGTTACATGACAGTGTGGTTATTTACATTTTTATCCATTAGGTTTCTTTTTTATTTTTTCTTTCAAAGGATAGGATATATTAGTAATTCTCAATGTCTATGACACTGTTGGTCTATATTCTAATAATACCAAGCAATTTCCGTAATTTTTCTTCTCTGTTTTCCCATGCTTGAATAGGTTCTTAACAAGCTGCAAATTCTGAATCTCAGCCATTGTGTGTACCTTACTAAAACGCCCAACTTCTTGGGGCTCAATAGCCTAGAAAGATTACAACTTGTGGGATGCAAAAGTTTAATTGAGGTCCATCAATCCATTGGAAATCTGGACAGATTTGTTTTCTTGAATTTGGAGGACTGCAAGGCTCTAAGGAATCTTCCTGAAAGCATTTGTTGCTTGAAATCTCTTAGAACTTTAAACATTTCCTGCTGCTCAAAACTTGAGAAATTACCTGAGAAGTTGGGCAATATGGAAGCTTTAACTGAGATTCTAGCGAATGGAACTGCCATTAAGTTTCTACCCTCCTCTATTGGAAATTTGAGGAACCTTAAAAATTTATCGTTGGGTGGATTGATAGATGATATTGTACCATCCACGTCATGGTTTTCATTATTTTCATCCTGGTTTTCACCAAAAGATTCAAGCTCCAAATCTTTGCTGCCAGCTAATTTTTCTGGTTTAAGGTCATTGAAGAGACTAGCTCTTCGTAACTGTAGTTTGTCTGAAGATTCAATTCCCAATCTTGGGAATTTATCTTTACTTCAAGAATTGAATTTGGCAGGAAACAAATTCTTTAGTCTTCCAAATGGAATTGGTCACCTTCCTAAGCTCCGTAGACTCTTGCTCATTTCCTGCACAAATCTTCTATCTATATCAGAGCTTCCCTCAAGTTTAAGAGCCTTGTTTGCACATAATTGCATATCAATGGAAAAACTCTCAATTCAGTCAAATCGAGCACCGGATTTGTACCTGTCTGGCTGCCAAAAAGTGGTTGAGATTCAGGGTTTGCAGAATGTGGAAAACACACCCATCATTCACAGGGAAAATTGCAACAATTTGGCAAATAATTTCAAGGGTCTTGTGCAGGTTTGATTTCTCTTCTGTCAGTCTATCCATTTATCTTAATTAGGTCTTACTATTACTAACAAATAAGCGGAATTATCTTAATTACATCTTATTAAAATACAAATTAAAATTAGAGTGCTATTAAGTATCGCAAGAGATGCAATAGTATTGTATTTTTTTATTAAGCTTTGTTTGGGTGTGCCTCTTTTAATGCAAAATATGAATACCACTTATTTTATTTCTATATTAGTTCAACTATATTTTGCAATTACATAACTAAATTTTGTAATTACATATTCAAAATATATTTTTATAACTATTTTTTCAAAGAATGATTTTTATATTACAAATATTCATTTATTTTTTTATATTTATTCATTCACATTTTGCATTTATATATTTACCTTTATATTTTCTCATTCATTTTTTATATTTTTCATATGTACATCATGTAATTCTAATTTTAAACTATCCAAATAAGATCCTAAATATTTTAAAATTGTTGTCAATAGTGGTATTTAGGTTTTTTGTTAAAATTAAGTAGGAATGAATACAGAACCTAAAATTAATGATTTGAAAAAATAACCAAATAAAAATTAATAACTGTTTAAATGTTTCCAAACTGAATCAAACTGTACTGATAAAAATATTTTTGGATAGTTCTGATTTTTATTATCATATATCTGAATTGATATTAGAATTAAACTGTATTGTATCGAACTATGCTAAAATAACTGATATTTTAATACTAATTAAATATGCAGATTAAAAAAAATAATATCATAAAAAATATAAGTTTTTAACCATTAAATCTATTTTAATGTCTTTCTAATAATTATATTGATTCTTAAGTTAAATAATGTATTTATCGAAATTATGACATTGTTAAGTTATGAGTTTAAACATGTATTACCTATATAATGACTAATCACAAGTGTTAGGTTATGAGTAATAATTAATTCCCTAAAAAAAATAATTAATTAATTAATGACATTTAATAAGTAGTAGCTAACAACTACTAAATGCTAATATATGAATACTAAGTACTAAATACTAACTAATTATTGTTAAGAATACAATCTCACATTGATTAAATACATATATATTAAATGATTAATATAAAAATAAATTATTCAACCTTAATAACTAACTTTTAAGGCTAATTCTTCTAAATTTGTATTAAAAATTTAATACGATATCATAATTTAATCGATTATTGCATCACCGATATGTTTCAGGTCTAGTTTAATTTCAATTCTTGACTGTGAGGAGTTTTTTATCTTGTCCACGGAGAATTTTTTTTAATTATATTAACCAAATTCATATCATAAATTTATAAATATCAACTGAATTTAATTAAAAATTGTCTTTATCCAGTTATCATTCGAAAAATCCATTAAGAATATAATTTTTAAGCTCTTCTAAATTTATATTAAAAATTTAACAACTATTAATTCACGTGTTAACATCATTGTGTTAACATCATTTCTCAACATGGAAAATTTAACTTCTTGCAATAATTATTATTAAGTGCGAATGGAGTTAACAATACATACATATAGTCTATTACTTTTATTTGTATATTGTTAATTGTCAAATCATAATAACTCTTAAAAAATATAAAAGAAAATATTAATATATAATATGTATAAAAGTAAATATATATTTCAAGAGAAAAAAAATGTAAAAATGCATATAAATTCAAGTTAAAAAAAGTAAATATATATAAATTCAAGAAATAATGTCATGAAATTAATGATGCAAGAGATGATGTTATGAAATAAATGATGCAAGAGATGATATCATGAAAATAATGATGTAATCAATGATGCAACATGGTTGAAAATGAAGATAGAATTTGCCTATAAATAAGCATTATCTCCCTTATCCAAAATCACAACTCAAAGTAGCAAAAAATAGATGTAGAGAGAGTTACATATATTTTCTTAGAATAAATTTCTTTTATTGTTGTTTTGATTAAGAGGAGGAGTTTTTGGAGCTCGAGTTCGTCAAAAATTTTATCTCAAAACATGTTATTTCTAAACTTTATTCTTGAATTTAATTATAAGTTGTTATTATGTTTGTTATTTTGATTGTTAATTTAATTATTTCTTCCTTCTCAATTATGAGTAGCTAATTTTATTTTCTAGGATTTAGATGTAATATTTTGATTTGCATATAATTATTTATATTTAATTGATGGATTTGATTGTTAGAATTAATATTTAATCTTAGAACTTAATGCTTGTAATTAACTGGGCATTAATTATATGATTTAAGATATTGTATGAAGTAGCGAGAGTGGAAACACAATATTAGTTCATTAGGATAATTGATCTAGGGAATGTATTGCTTAAAGATAAGAATACTCCTTTGTAATTTTTAAAAAGATTTCCATTAAATTTAATAGGTTTGTGTTAATTGCTTATGATTACGAGAGTAGACGTAAGGTTAATATGAACACACATGTTGTATCTTGAGAGAGAACATCATATAATTTAGGAAAATCTGATCATTAATTCCATCAAAAATAATCCAATATAGAGAATATAAAGAAATCATATGTGATCAATTGATGAATTCTAAATCCTAAACATTTAATCTTATTTTCATATTTATCATCATTTATTTACTTGAATTTCACTTTATCTTAAAATATAAAATCTCATAATTGATTTTCTAAATAATAGAGTAATATTAAAATTGGTATTTGACAAATTCTTCCTCATGGGAACGATACTCACTGATTACTTTATTACTTGTAAATGATCTATGCACTTGCGAAAATCGCGCAACAAGTTTTTGGCGCCGTTGCCGGAGACGACAATTTTTGAGAATATCAATATAATTGATATACTTTATTACTTTAGATACCTTAATTTATTTTTAAAAATGAATTTTTATCTTGCTTATTGTACAGCTCGTATAGGTGTTTATGAGAAACAATCCTGAAGCAATTTTAGAGAAATTGGATCCTAAAATCAAGCGAAGGTGTAATGCTTTGACCAAAGCCAAAAAGGAGAGACTTAGAAAAGAGAAAGCAGACAAGGCCAACGAGCAAGAGGCTTTAGAAGAAGGAGTAGAATTTGAGCAAGAAACTTTTGAGGAAGGACTTCAAGGAGTAGAGGAAGAAATGGCGGATAATGGAGCTAATAGGGCACTGTACGAATTTATCATGCCAAACTTGGTTATGCAATCCAGCATAGAAAGACTCACTGTCGCGGCCAACAATTTTGAGATCAAACCTTCACTCATTCAGATGGTTCAGTAGTCTCAGTTTAGAGGAGGAGTTATGAAAGATGTTAATGCTCATTTGGCAAATTTCTTAGAAATATGTGATACAATCAAGATGAATGGCGTTATTAATGATGCCATTAGACTGAGGCTTTTCCCATTTTATCTTAGGGATAAAGCAAAAACTTGGCTGATATCTCAAGCCCTAGGATTAATCACTATATTGGATCAACTCACAAGTGCTTTTCTTATAAAATATTTTCCCCTGGAAAGACTGCTAAGCTAAGGAATGATATTACTAGTTTCATTCAATTTGATGGAGAGACACTATATGAAGCATTGAACAGGTTCAAAGATTTGCAAAGAAAGTGTCCTCATCATGGTATCCCAGACTGGATGATAGTGCAAACTTTTTACAATGGTCTTTCAAATCAAATAAGGAGCACGATTGATGCAGCAGCTAGAGGAGCTCTTATGAACAAAAGTACCATTGAGGCTCATAATCTTCTTGAGCAAATGGCGACTAACAACTATCATTGGTCCAATGAAAGGACTACAACAAGGAGGGTTGCAAGTGTTCAACAGGATGATGGGTATTCTCTTCTTGCAGCAAAAGTTGATGCAATTGCCAAGTCATTGGAGAGGGTAAACATTAATGCTCCATCAAGTAGTCATTCAATTGTTTATGACTCATGTGGGGGTAATCATCATAATTTTGAATGCCATGGAGTAGAGCAAATCCAATTTGTCTCTAACCCCAATAGGCAACAAAATAATCCCTACTCAAACACCTACAATCCATAATGGAGGAATCACCCCAACTTAGCATGAGGAAATCAAGGAAACCAAGGAAGCAATCTAAGGCCACCATACCAATCCAACTTTCAAGGGAGAAATCAAATTCCATCCCAAACACTACAAGAAATCAAGCCTTCCTATGAAACTGCTTTGGAGAAATTCATAGTAGCCACTTCTGAAAGGTTTGACAAGTTGGAGAAACACTATGACAAGTTGGAAGCCAAAGTCGATCAAATTGCTAGCCAAAACAAAAACTTGGAGTTTCAAATGGGGCAAATGGCTAACTCTTTTAATGCAAAACCTCAAGGTACATTGCCTTGCAAAAATGAAATTAATCCTAGAGAACAATGCAAGGCAATTACTTTGAGGAGTGGTAAGCAACTTGAAGAAGTGGTATCGAAGAAAACAAGTGAATATAGTGGTGAAGTTTCAAAAGAAGATACCCTAGTAGATTAAGCTAAAGAAGAAAAAGGAGAGGAGGTATCCAAACCTTCGCAAGTCAAGCCTTATGCACCACCCATTCCTTATCCTCAAAGATTGAAGTAGCAGAAGTTAGACAAACAATATGAGAAGTTTCTAAAAATTTTTAAGCAACTTCACATAAACATACTGTTCACAGAGGCCTTGGCACAAATGCCATCCTATGTGAAGTTCCTTAAAGATTTACTGTCTAACAAGAGGAAGATTGAGGAGCATACTGTGGTAGCACTTACTAAGGAGTACAGTGTAATTATTCAGAACAAACTTCCACAAAAGCTTAAAGATCCAGGTAACTTTTCTATCCCTTGTCTAATTGGTACCACTGAATTTAAAAAGGCTTTATGTGATTTAAGAGCTAGTGTTAGTCTTATGCCTTTATCTGTTTGCAAGACATTGGGGTTGGGTGAGCTAACCCCAACCACAATGTCCTTGCAATTAGCTAACCGTTCTGTTAAGTATCCAGTAGGTATCATTAAAAATGTCTTGTTAAAAATTGGTAAGTTTTATATACCTGTGGACTTTGTGGTATTGGACATGGATGAGGATATTGAGATCCCGTTGATTCTTGGAAGACCATTTTTAGCAACAGCAGGAGCCTTAATTGATGTAAAATATGGCAAATTGACTTTGAGAGTAGTTGATGAGGAGATTGAGTTTGACATTGCTAAAGCAGAAAAGCAACCTGCCATCATGGATTATTACTTTCAAATTGACGTCATTGATGAGGAAGTTCAAGAAGTCTTGGAGGAAAAGCATTTTGTGAACCCCTTAGAAACATGCTTGGTTAATGGAGCAACTAGCAAAAATGAAAATCATGAGGTTGCCGCAATTGTTAGTCTTTTTAAGGGGAGCTCACCTATGCCTTTTTGTAGGAGACAACAATTTGAAGAATTGGAAAAAGGTAAGTCACTTCCTCCATCATCAATTGAGCAAGCACTAGTTCTTGAGTTGAAACCACTTCCTGCACATCTCAGGTATGCATTCTTAGTCCCAATGATACTTTGCCTGTGATTGTGAATGCAAACTTGAATGATGTTCAACTTGAGAAAACATTGAGAATTTTGAGGAAAATTAAATCAGCAGTGGGTTGAAATATTTCTGACATTAAAGGGATTAACCTAACTATTTGCATGCATAGAATTTTGATGGAGGATAACCACAAGCCTATAATTGAACATCAATGAAGGTTGAATTCAAATATAAAAGAAGTAGTTAGGGCTGAGATTACTAAATTATTAGATGCAGGAATAATTTATCTCATTTCTGATAGCTCTTGGGTTAGTCTTGTGCATGTAGTGCCTAAGAAAGGTAAGATGACTGTTTTGAAAAATGATAATAATGAATTGATTCCCACTAGGATTGTAACAGGTTAGAGAATGTGCATTGACTATAGGAAACTAAATAATGCTACCTAAAAGGATCACTCTCCTCTACTTTTTATTGATCAAATGTTAGAAAGGCTTGTAAGTAATGCATATTTTTGTTTTCTAGATGGTTATTCAGGGTATTTTCATATTCCTATTACTCCTGAAGATTAGGAAAAGACCAGTTTTACATGTCCCTATGGTACTTTTGCATATAGAAGAATGCCCTTTGGTTTGTATAATGCCCCTGCTACTTTTCAACATTGCATATTGTCTATTTTCTCTGATTTTGTTGAGAAGTCCATGGAAGTCTTCATGGATGATTTTACTGCGTATGGTTCTTCATTTGATGCATGCTTGGAAAACTTGAGAAAAGTTTTACAACGTTGTGTTGAATGCAATTTAGTGCTAAACTGGGAGAAGTGCCATTTTATGGTACAAGAGGGAATTGTTTGGAGCATAAAATTTCTCAAGTAGGAATTGAGGTAGATAGGGCAAAAGTGCAGGCTATTGAAAAATTGCCTCCACCTACCAATGTAAAAGGGATAAGAAGTTTTCTTGACCATGCCGATTTTTATTATCGGTTTATCAAAGATTTTTCTAAAATTGCTAAGCCTCTTTGTGATTTGCTTAATAAAGATGCTACTTTTGATTTTAACCAGGAGTGCTTAAGTGCTTTTGACAGGCTAAAGAAAGCTTTGATTTTAGCTTCTATTATTGCATCATTTAATTGGAGTTTGCCATTTGAAATCATGTGCGACGCAAGTGACTTTGCAATTGGAGATGTCTTAGGCCAAAGAAAGGACAAAAAGGTACATGTGATATACTGCACCAGCAAGATCTTAAATGATACACAGAAAAATTATGCAACTACTGAGAAGGAGATGTTGGCAATGATAGTGGCAATAGACAAATTTCGCTCTTACTTGGTTGGGTCAAAAGTTATAGTCTTCACAGACCATACAACAATTAGGTACCTAATGTCCAAGAAAGATGCCAAACCTAGATTGATCAGATGGGTACTTTTGCTTCAAGAATTTGACTTAGAAAACAAAGACAAGAAAGGAGTGGAGAATATGGTTGCTGACCATTTGTCTAGATTGGAAAGAGAGCGAATAGCTGAAGATGACGAGCCAGTCAATGATTATTTTCCAGAGGAGCAGTTATGGGTAGTGAAGGGATCAATTCCATGGTTCGTCATCTTCAGCTGAAAGAAGGGGGCTTAAAAGAAGAAAATATTGAAAAAGAATGGTGCTTAAGATGAAAGGATCCTTCATTAATTTAATTCATTTATTTGATTTTCTTTTGTAAACTTGGCATAATTATCTTACTTTTGTTCATTTAGCCTTTTCTTTGTTTAGCCAAAATACCTTGTGTTAGCCCCATTACAAGTCTAGTCAAGACTTATTGATCTCTTTTGATTTGTGAATTCCATTAGTGGAGATTGTTTGCTTTAATATGTTTATGAGATTTGTACATTTATTTTATAACTTTTGATTGAGGCATTTAAAGATATTAGTGTGTATATACCTATATGAAATGCAACAATATTCTGCAGTTGATTTATTGCACTGTTATTCAAGCATGATTAAGATGAGGATTGTTTTGAACCTAAGATAGAAGTTTGACTTGCAATACTATTGATATATTGTTTGTAAATATTAATTCCTTGAGACCTTTGAAAAATTATTCAAACTAAGCATGAGAGGATTAAATTTCCTTTTTGAAATAAATATTTGAAAGTTTAGAGTTTTATAAGTATTTGTGGGTATCACTACTAGAAATCCTCATGAGATTATAACTCATCCTCTATGGGACACCTAGGGGTTTAAAGGTTTGTTGCATATGCTAAATGCAATCATAATTTCCTACGAAAGTGGACTAGTTTAGTTTTTGAATTTTCTTTTGCTTGAGGACAAGCAAAAATTTAAATTTAGGGGTGTGATAACTCTATATTTTTAGAGTTATTTTATTTATTTAAACTTAAATTTTAACTCAGTTCTCGAGAATGCAATAATATTATTACTTATTTTTAGAAATAAATAGTTATACAATTTATAAATAAATTATAATATATTTTTAGTATTTTTATTTTATTTTTGCAGATCAAAATGATGTCACAATGATACAGTAATATCATGACTTAAGCGATGATGTCATTTTATAAATAATGCAGACAATGATGTCATTTTATAAATGATGTAGGCAATGATGTCATGAAATTAATAATGCAAAAAATAATGTCATGAAATAAATGATGTAAGAGATGATGTCATGAAAATAATAATGTAATCAATGATGCAACATGGTTGAAAATGAAGATGGAATTTGCCTATAAATAAGCATTACCTTCCTTCTCCAAAATCACAACTCAAAGTAGTAAAAAATAAATGTAGAGAGAGTTACATATATTTTCTTAGAGTAGATTTCTTTTATTGTTGTTTTGATCAAGAGGAGGAGTTTTTGGAGCTCGAGTTTGTCAAAGATTGTATCTCAAAACAAGTTCTTCCTAAAAATTATTCTTGAATTTAATTATAAGTTATTATTATATTTGTTATTTTGATTGTTAATTTAATTATTTCTTCCTTCTCAATTATGAGTAGCTAATTTTATTTTCTATGATTTAGATGTAATATTTTGATTTGTATATAATTATTTATATTTAATTTATTGGATTTGATTGTTAGATTAATCTTTTATCTTAGAACTTAATGCTTGTAATTAACTGGCCATTAATTGCATGATTTAAGATATTATGTAAAGTAGCGATAGTGAAAACACAATATTAGTTCATTAGGATAATTGACCTAGGAAATGTATTGCTTAGATATAAGAATACTCTTTTCTGATTTTTAAAAGGATTTCCATTAAACTTAATGGGTTTGTGTTAATTGCTTTTGATCACGAGAGTAGACGTAAGGTTAATATGAACACACATATTGTATCTTGAGAGAGAACATCATATAATTTAGGGAAATTTGATCATTAATTCCAGCAAAAATAATCCAATCTAGAGAATATAAAGAAATCATATGTGATCAATTGATGAATTCTAAATCCTAAACGTTTAATCTTATTTTCATATTTATCATCATTTATTTATTTGAATTTCACTTTAGCTTAAAACATAAAATCTCATAATTGATTTTCTAAATAATAGAGTAATCTTAAAATTTATACTTGACAAATCTTTCCTCGTGGGAATGATACTCACTCATCACTTTATTACTTATAAATGATCTGTGCACTTGCAGAAATCGCGTAATATTTTATGCCTCTTTTTAGCTTATAATGCCTGGGAAAAGAGAAAATTGAAGTGATGAAAGAATTGTATTGATGGTGTCAATATATACCAAAATAGCAGCAAACACTTCACAATACAAACAACTCATATAAACTACTCTTAAGAGCTGGCTGCTACCTAAATAGTATTAGAAATACAACTATTATATACTTGAAAAACAACTCAACTACACCTTAGTCCCAAAATTAATTTGAGTTGGCTATATGGATTCTATGTTTCCACCCTAAACGATTTTGAGCAGCGTTTTCTAATAATTGTAAATCCTTTAAATTATATCTTATTCCTCTCCTTAAAGTTAGTTTATGTCTACTCCAAGTTAGGTAGGTCTATTCCTTCCTTTCTTCCTCTTCTCCATCATAATGTGCTTGACCTTCCTAAGCGATGCCTATTTAGGTCTCCACTTCACGTGCCCAAACCATCTTAATCCCCATTCTCTCATCTTGTTCTTAATCGATCTGACTCCCACTTTATTTCTCATATTTTCAATATGTATCCTATCCATCCTAATACGGCCATATATCCATCTTAACATCCTCATTTTAGGAACTCTAATCTTTTATACATATTGTCCATTCATTGTCCAACACTCGCTATCATATAGCTATACAATAGAATTTTTCCTTCAATTTATTGGAAATCTTGTTGTCACAAGGGACTCTCATGGTAAGCCTCCATGTCAGCCACCCAACTTTTATCCTGTGACTAATATTCTCCTCACAACCTCCATCTCCTCGAATGATTGAGCCTAGATATTTAAAATGGGTGCTTTGGGGCAATGCCACACCATCCAAGCTAACTCCCTTAATATAGTGCTCCTCCACAACTATTATAGCTATAAGGAAGGGAAGGTCAGATCTAGTATGTTCACATTGTGGCAAGCTTGGGCATCTCAGAGAATAGTGTTATAGATTGATCAGGTTTCCACCAAATTTTAAGTTCACCAGACCTAGAAATGCTTCACAAACTCCCAATGCAAACTCTTTTACACATCAAGTTTCTGTTCAAAGACAAGATAGTTTCACTTCTTCCCTCTCACAACCCAATCTCTTGAAGGATCAAGTTCAGAAGTTAATGGCTCTTGTCCAAGCTCAGAACACTCCTCCAATGTGGTTTGTTAGCTTCAAACCATCCAGCATTCCCATAGAAGTGAATCACAAATTAGTGCATGATGATGATGGATTGATACAGGATCCTTCTTTGTATGGAAAGATAGTTGGCAAACTAATGTATTTAACCTTAACAAGGCTTAACATTACATATGTTGTTCAGGTTTTAACACAATGTATGGACAAACCTGCAAAGGTACATTTACTTGCAGCATACAGAGTTATAAGATATTTGAAAGTAAAGAAAAGGACGTGTGAATAAAAAGCATGAATTTGAATCAAAGATTTGACCATATGTCTTTGAAAATTTTTAACCATCAAACCAACTCCAATTTACTTGTAATAACATTTCCTTAAACAAATTATTAAAAAATTTATAGTTTTATACAAGTTGAAAGTTAAAAATTGGATCTAAAATTTTTATTTTTTAAAAGTCAAACTAACAAAAACCAATGAGTTTTATTTGTATTTGAAAAATATTTAAGTTTTTAAATTTTTTTAATCCAATTAATTTAAAATATTATGAACTTTTAGATTTTTTATAATTTTATTATATCTTTTAGAAACAGGTTATTATACTCCAGATTGATAAATTTATTTACTATTAATTGTACCATATGGATAACAAAAATACATGTTTTTATGAATAGTAACCATTTTCAAGTTGAGAGAGTATTAGTAATTTTAAAAAATAGAGACAAATGTTGTTTAGAGGTAATAGGCAGTATTGTTACCTCTAATTGAGTTAAACAATACCTCTAATTGAGTTAAAATTGCCAATTGATGAAAATATTGTATAAATTTTTTTTTTCTATATTGCACATGTTAATTATGAGTAGTTCTGGTGTCAAAATATTCATCAAAATGAGGAATATTTATGCAAACGTTTGATTTTCTATATTTGGTGTTTTTCTTTTATATAAAAATGTCCAAAGAGAGCTATTTTAATTTGAGGGTATAATTATAAATAAATTTATTAATTTAAGGTGTAATAGAATATTGTTAAAAGATACAAGCCTCATTTGGAATTGCGTTTAAAAATGTTTTTCAATAAAATATTTTATATATATATTTTTTGAAGTATTAGACTTTTATTTTTGTAAGTATTTCCAAACATACCCATAATATAATTGTAAAAAATCTAGAAGTTCAAGGTATTCCAGACCAATTGATCAACTTCTTTTAAGTATTAGACTTTTATTTTTATTTTTTTTTATAATATACTTTTATCTTTGAAAAATTTTTGTTGAACATTTTTTTTTTTGTAGAATTGATTTATCAATTTCCGAATTTAATAGACTGAAAATTATATCAAAAGTCTTGAATTTTCAAATCCAACCATCCTGAATTTTTGGAATTAGACAAGACATATAGATTTCTAATATATGAGATGGTTCTAATTTTTAAATATATAGCAGGTACGGTCCAGGTATAAACATCCGGCCATTTTCTTCCGTGGAAGTGAGTTGGCGAACAAGATCATCTGTGAAGAAGACGGATCTTCATTATCATTTCATATTCCTAAGATTCTGGAAGGTGCAATCAAGGGATTAGTTATTTGGGCTATTTATTCAATCTCTAAATATGGATCGGAAACTACTCCTTTTGCTAGTATAAGGAATAAGAGTAGTGGGGTTGAATACATTCACAGGTCAACAAACCTACCCACTTCTTTTGTTAGCCAAATTCATACTTGGGTAGGCTATGTACCCCTTAGTTTGCTTCCATTTGCATTGAAAGGTGGAGATGAATTGGAAATGTCAGTGATAGAAGGAGTTTTTACTATTGTAAAGAAGTGTGGTGTTCATCTGATATTAGAAAATGAGGAAGAAGTAATGGATGACAAGGAAGCTTATGAGATTTTTCAAGAACATATGGATTTTCTGTAAGGTAGTAGTGGGTGCAAAGAGAGGTTCCAATGACAATGATGAGGCTCAACATATAATAGAGATAATCGTTTAAATGAAGAAAGATGCATCCAAAATCTCATGGAATTGGAGATTATATTATTATAATAAATATTTAATGATTTTTGTTGTACTATTTTTTTTTTGTTTTTAATAATTTTTAGCTCCTGAATTGTACTAAAATTGTAAAATTCTCGTATTGAGAAGATTTAATACGTTCAGTATTAGCAATGTAATAATTTTTTACTATAGAGTTAATTTTAAAAGTTAAAATACGTGCAATTAAGTTGGGCTTTATATTTTATATATACTAGAAATTCGCTTGCATGAGACTGTAAGGTTACTTCGTTTTGATTTTATTATTAAGTATTATCTATTAATTCATGTACAAATTCAAATGCATTGTATTTAATTTTATTATTACATGAAAAAAAATTATTATACAAAATATAAACACAACAAATTTGCATTAAAGAATTGACGCAACGTAAGTAAAAAAGATAAATCTAATTTTAAGGTTTCAAAGTATATCTAAATTATTTAATATTTTAAATAGGCCAAAACAAGAGTCTAAATAGGGGGCTAAGTATAAAACTGTCATAAATGGCTAGATTACAATATTATTATAAATAAAAATAGGAAACTAAACAAGATGGACATCACAAACGGCGCCTAAAACAGATCTAAATATCAAGATTTATGACAAAAATATAAAGTTTTTATAAATGGAATAACTGCCATTTTAGAAGCCCAAACGAAGCAATTTGGCTAAAAAACGACGTCGTTCATCACCAAAAACGATGACTTTTAACCAATGACCCGTTTTCTTTTGAATCGTATATTTATAAGACTCAAAATCACAGCTGATCCGAGCTAATATTTTTTGTATTTAGACTGTTACTTGTCCCAACGGCTCAAGAATATCTCTAAAATAGTCTTTACGTCAAGAATAAACATAACTATAAATATAATGTTGTCTAAGTATATTGATACGCATACATATTCAAATGCAGCAGGTGAAAATATCTCCTAATTTGTTTATTTATAAATTATATAAATCAAAAGGTTTATGAATCACATCACATGCTATAACATCAGCTTAAAAGAATAAAAGCATATTCCTCATCCTCGGCCCTTTTTTTTTTTTTTTTCATTTAAACAGAAAATATGAAGTTTGCTTGGGCTTGGTAATAATTTATTACTTCGTCCCCCTCCTTCACTGATAATTTTTCTTTTTCATCTTTTGCAAGCTTTTTCTTTTCTTTTCTTTTTTTTTTTTTCAACTCTTGCCAAAATGAGATCAAACTGCTGATAAAAAAAAAAAATTTAATTAATGAAAGTCAAATTACAATACATTAATACAATTAAAACCAAAATTAATGCATAAAACATAAATCAATAAAAAATTTTCCAATGAACATATAAATTATAACACTATAAATAAAATAAAATTAATACATCATGAATATTTATGAGTATCAATATATTTATGCAGAAGGTCATGAGACCTATAGAAAGGATTAAATTGCATTGAATCAGAATGGTATGAGAAGTGGAGAAAATATCATGGAGTATAAAAATTAAAAATAAATACATCATGTAGACTGATTAACGTTGAAAAAATAAAGCATTGACAAAGCACCTAACAAATCCCAGGGAAGAGCTAACAATGAATGGAAGAAATTTTAATAGACAGGCATACTTTATTTGTCTACACTGCAAAGGATGTTGAAGCCAAACTAATCCATAATATTTGATAATTTAAGACTTAATTCTTAATGGACTAATAATTTACGTAGAATACTGAATTAAATATGAAAAATCTACACTTAGGAAGATCAAGATTCAAACCCAACGATCCTTTCCTTTTAAGAATTTCCAAAGTACAAAAGAAAAAAGAAAGAGAGAGAGAGAGAGTTTCACATCTTATGAATCAAATGCAACCTAAGAAGGTAACTTTCCAATCAATGAAAGACTCTTATTGTTGGGACCGCGAACACCACCGAAAACTCCACATTAATATGATATTGTCCGCTTTGGGCTAAGCCCGCACGGATTTGTTTTTGGGCTCCTCTCAAAAGGTCTAATACTAATGGAGTTGGGTGGACACTTATATTCAAGGTCATTTTTCCTTAATTTTTCCGATGTGGGACTTGGGTTGATATCCCAACAATCCTCCCCTCAAACCAAGGACCACACAGCTGCTCATAGCTCTCCCCTCCAGCGATAATCCATTTCATTCGTCTTGTACCGCCGTTTATCAAGCAACGGGACACGCCGCCTGACCACCACTATATATCAGGAAGACTTTTAACACAAGTTACCGAACACAGATCTGCAATCGCGAGGTTACATCGAAGGGCTTTCCACACACACAACGCAGTCCACCACCCCCTCCAGTTCCGAACCTGGGCTCTGATACCACTTGATGGGACCGTGAACACCACCGAAAACTCTAGTATGATATTGTCCGCTTTGGGGCAAGCCCGCACGGATTTGTTTTTGGGCTCATACTAATGGAGTTGGGTGGACACTTATATTCAAGGTCATTCTTCCTTAATTTTCCGATGTGGGACTTGGGTTGATATCCCAACACTTATGTCAAACCAAAAGAAGCTAAATACAAAGTATATGCTGAAAATGATCTACATTTTGCAAATAAAAGCAAAGACTTCAGTTAACATTCACGAAATTTAACCAAGTCAAAATTTGGAAACATAGAACCAAATGTATACTATTCTTCCTTGTCAAGTATTTTGAACTGCACCTGGACTGTGACTGATATTATGAGCTTTGAGTCCATCCACAGACAGGATGCAATGAACATTCTGTTACTACTAACCTAGCGACTCGCATGCTCAGCAAACAGAAAAATTCTCCACAACTCTTTGATATGAAAAATGCTTTTGTTTTAATTTCTGTATCTAAATTATCATAGAAAGGTAATAAAAAAAAAAACTCTTAAACCTAATATCATATTCTAAAAGCAATTATGTGATATTTATTACAAAAAAAAAAAATCCGAAATTCCAAAAAAAAGAAAAAAAGAAAAGAAAATTAAATTCTTACCTTAGAAAGTCAATTTCCACTTCCTCATTTTCTTATTCTTATATTGAGTATGCAAAATTTTTCAAAGAGAAAAAATAAACAAATAAATTTGATAAAATAAAATTACAAAAAGAAAGAAAAAGAGGGAGAGATTGAGAGAGAAATAGACCAATAGGAATTAATTGAAGCGTTGGTGAGATTTGGCCTAGAAGGTGTTTTGCTTAATCTTTCTGCTGCGCTCTTTTGTTTAATCTCTTCCAACGGAAAAAGAAGAAATCAAATATCATATCAAATTCATATCCGATTACCAAAACAAATTAAGTAAAAAAAATCAAAGTTCATAATCAATTGAAGAAAAAAAAAACCGAGCCCGCATGTAGATGATGATGAGTTTGTCGACCTAGAGATGTGTGATAAGCCTCCATGACCAAGAGAAAAGTGAATTGAATTCCCTCTCTCTGGGCCTCGTTTTCGAATTTTCCCTACAAGATTTCAAAATTTACTATACAAAGAGATTAATATGTAATCAAATGAACAAAAATAATAGAGAGATATAACAGGATAAACCTAATCTGAAAGAAATTAGTACCTTTGGACCAGCCAAACCATCTCTTCACAGTGGTGTCCAAATTGAAGTCCAAATTGCAAACCCCAAACCGTTAGAGACAAAGAAATTGGAAAACCCAATGTGCACTTCTTCAAATATACAAACCTAGTAACATTATCAACATTGTGACACATCAAACACAAATTAACCCAAAGCCCAACAATCCAATGAACAATGAAGAAATTGAATATGTGAATAGAATAGCATAGCATAGAATAAATATTCTATTCATGTACATAAATAGCTATAATATTTTTATAAATTAATTTCACTATTAATATTAAAATTAAATATAATTTTACCAATTTTTTTCAAGAAATAATTTAAATGCATAATAAATAAAATTTTTATTTGATTGAAAATCTAAAAAATTAAAATTAAAAACTACAATCTGAAAATAAACCAAAAAAAAAAAAGTTGTGAGTTTGAACTTGTCAATGTTTTTAAGGGTAAAAATGCAAATTATATATAACATAGTCTAAAGAATACCAATTTTTTAATTTTTTGTGAAGTATATATTTTATAAAAATTATGAAATTGCTATTCTATAAAATTAATATTCATTGTCTAAAATTGGAACTAAAGTTTAAAATAACTATTTGATATAGAATAGCTATTTTATTCATTAGCTATTTCATGAACCAAATATAATCATAAAGTATCTGATTGTCTAAAATAAATTAAGTTTTTAGTTTAGAGTTTGATTTAAAGAAGAAAATTTTTTTTCTAAGATACTCTTTCTCAAAAAAAAAAAAAAAAAAAAATCGTTGTAATTTTTTTAAAATTTCTATATACTAACTTTATTATTTATTCATTTTCATTTCCATTTTTAAATTTATTATTATAAATTAATTAACTTTTAAATTTTCATTATAATAATCATTTAATTATGTATTATTTTATTTATTCATTAGGCCTCAAAATTATTTTAAATCTTATATATATATATATATATATATATATATATATATATATATATATATATATATATATATATATATATATATATATATATATATATATATATAAGGAGTTTTTTAAGTTACTTTTTTTAAAACAAAGTAACTTTGTTTTTTAAAGTCAATAAAAAAATGACACTTAATAATTATAATTAAAATATTTTTAATATTATAAATAAGTTAACCTGCAATAGCAAGTTACCAACTAGAAATAGGAAAAATTAAAATGACTTAAAATAATCTTATAAATTTGTACACTTATAAACTTTATGAAAAAAGGGTTTAATTTATGAAAAAATATAAGAAAATTGTAATTTTTTCTAAAAAAGCTATTTTTTTTGTAATTACAAAATTATTTTTATTTTTTTATTAATTTAGGAAATTTTTCATAAACTTATTGTTTTAGACAAAATAAGTCATATTTTTGCAAAATTATAACTTTTTTTGTAATAAGAAGAATTACGAAAAAATAGTTTTATTTGCAAAAAATTTTAAAAAGATTATGATTTTTCATAAGAGAGTTATTTTTCGTAATTATGAAATTATTTTTTGTTAATTTAGGAAATTTTTCATAAATTTATTGTTTTATATAAAATAAGTCATATTTTCGTAAAATTAGAACTTTTTTCGCAACTAAGAAGAATTACGAAAAAATAGTTTTATTTATGAAAAATTTTAAGAAGATTGTGATTTTTCATAAGATAGCCCTTTTTTTCTAATTATGAAATTATTTTTCTTTTTCGTTAATTTAGGAACTTTTTTGTAATGTCATTATTTTATATAAAATTAGTCATATTTTTGCAAAATTAAACTTTTTTTGTAATTAAGAAAAATTACAAAAAAAAAAAAGTTTCATTTACAAAAAATTATAAGAAGATTGTGATTTTTTGTAAAAGAATAAATTTTTCGTAATAATAAAATTATTTTTTCTTTTTCGTTAATTTAGGAACTTTTTCATAAATTTATTGTTTTACACAAAATAAATCACATTTTTGTAAGGTTAAAACTTTTTTTGTAACTAAGAAGAATTATGAAAAAATATTTTTATTTAAAAAAATTAAAAAAAAATGGTGAATTTTTGTAAAGAAGTTATTTCTTTCATAGTTACGAAATTATTTTTCTTGTTCATTAATTTAAGGACTTTTTTGTAACTTGTTGATTTATACAAAAAAGGAGTCAAATTTTCATAAAATCATAATTTTTCACACTTAATAAGAATTACATAAAAAAAATTTAATATACAAAAAAGTATAAAGAGAATGATATTTTTTGTAAGATAGAAATTTTTTCTTAATTATTAAAAAATTTTATTTTATTTTATTTATTAATTTAGCTACTTGCTCGTAAGTTGTTAATTTACACAATAAGAGCTAAAATTTCGTAAAATCATAATTTTTTTGTAATTAATAGGAATTGAAAAATTCTTGTAATATACAATAAAGTATAAAGAGATTGCAATTTTCCAGAAGATATTATTTTTTTAATTATGAATAAAATTTTTATTTTTTTTGTTAATTTATCTATTTCATTTAGAACTTATTAATTTGCATAAAATGAGCAAAAATTATCGTAAAATCAGAATTATTTCATAATGCATTTATATAAAGTCCTTGATTTATGCAAAATGAGTAATTTTTTTTATAAAATTAAAATTTTATTCATAAGTATGAAAAATTAATTCTTTTTTTAATGAAATTTTACTAATTTTAGAAAGTGTAAGGTACATGTTTAAATTGTTCTTATTTTATGCATATATGAAAAATTGATGATAGACATTAAATTTATTATTGTATTTATATTTATAGAATCTATTTATTTCTATTTGCATTATTTTTTATAGAATGATCTCCAAACTCAAGTTCAAGTAAAATCAAGTGACACTATATTAAAGTAAAGAAATTTAATTTTCAATTAGAACATGAATAACTTTCAATAAACTTACTTAAGTTTTAATTTCTTATGAAAATTATTTATGAAAAATAATTAATTAATTTTTTTTATTAAGCTCGATCAAGCTACTTAGTAATTCTAATAGAGTATATCAAATTTGAACTTGATTTAATTCATCAATTGACCTAGTTGAATTTCAACTTGACTTCATTAAAATTAAATTTATATGCAAGCCGAAGTTAAACAATTTACATGTAAGCTTAAAAAGATGTAAAATTTGGCATGTCCAACGTTGTCACGCCTAATTTAGTTTGAGCTCTAATTACAACCCTTATAATTTGGGTCATGGCAATTAATATCTTCTATATTCTATTTTAATTTTTTAAATTTTTATTTTGAATTTCATTTATATGTCTTTTCTTTATAATTGAATATTTTATTTATTTATTCGTATTAAATTTAAAGGATATAAAATTAGTAGGGTTGATTTGATAATTTTTACATTTTAGTGAATCATATGATTTTATCTGAATAAATTACAATATTTATAATATAAAATGAATTTGATTAAATTTTTTCAAAATCTTGTAACCCTATTAAAGTAGCTATTATTTTTTACCCTCATACTGTATTTGCGTGAACTTGTTATTGACTATTGTACTTATTGTTTTTAATAAACAAAATGTTATTTATTTTTGTTTTAATGAATATTCTTATTTTACTATGTGAGATGGCAATAAAATTATAAGTCATTTTAATTTTTCATGACATCTATGGTATTTTAATTAAGTGTAGCCAAGGATAGTGTAGGAAAAAATGAAAGAAAAAATTTACTTACTTTAGCCTAGGGGTAGTTTAAGAAAAAAAAAAAAAGGATTAATCTTCTTTCTATCCAACTCTACTTGCAATCTAGTGTCATATACATCCTCTATATATATATATATATATATATATATATATATATATATATATATATATATATATATATATATATATATATATATATATATATATATATATATGAGACTTTGCCCGAGTACCGGGCCAATCTGCTGAGACGGATCGAAATGCTTTTCGGAAAAAACTTCACGATTGAAACTCGCTGTGAGTTCGAAAAATTGATTTTGCTATTTCTTGTTTGTGAAAGGGAGTCGCCACTTTAATTTGCTTATTTTAATTGGGAAAATTAAAAAAAAAATCTAAATTGATTAACTCCAAAAGTATTTTGATTTATCCTAATAGAAAATGCACTAATCCACGAGTGACCAAAAAGAGTTCAGGGATCAGGTTTTGGTAATTAACAAAATTAAGAAAATATAATTTTCTTCAGTTTGATTAAAAGTTGCAAAATAACTCTTAAAAAAATGAATTTTCGTGTATGTATGAACAAAAATAAAATGATAAATGAAACAGATATATATGATAAAATGAAATTAAATGACAATTGTAAATAAATAAGCAAAATAAATCCTACCTAATTATTAGAAATCAAAACGGAATAAAATAAAGAGGATATTTCCTCTAACCTTTATGGATATTAGGAAAAATATACATTCCTCAAATAAGTTAACACAAAATTCAGAAATAACAAATTAATGCAAATAAATCAAAGTAAAAGAAAAAAATATTATTAAAAAGATTTCGGAGTTGATGCCCTTTTAGAATGGCAGCCTGCATATCCTATTGAATAGAAATTAAACCCCACGCAGTTCTCCCTTCTTGAAAAGGAGAGGTTCTGAAAAAAGTGTTGGTTTATTTATTAATTTAATTCTAATCTTTAAATTAATAAATTTTAGATCTTTTTTGTTTTAGACTTAAAGAGAATTTTAGATCTGAGGTGAAAGGAATTATACCTTTATTTTTCTTGATTTTCGGATGAACAAAACAAGTTTAGCTCCGAATCTAAGCTCCATCTTGGATTTGAAACCCTGAAGATGAACCTTAACAACAAAAGGTTGGCAAAATAGTGTAATAAATGCGAATTAAAAGAAATTGAAACAACAGCCTTTTAGTATCAAATTTCAAACAGAACTTTAGCACGGTAAGTAGAGCAATATAGGAGAGTTTCTGCTTTTTGGAATTCGTGTCAAATGAGCTTGAAGGAGGCTCTATTTATAGAGTTGCTAAATAGGTACCGCCGAATGCCAGTGGCAGCACCGGCAACGCGCCAGCCGGCTGGGCGGCACATTGGGCGTGCCACTCGTGCCGCCCAATGCAGTGACACGCCTAACACGTTGCAAATCTGCTAGTTCAACTTGATTTTGCACTGTTTTGGCTGTTTTTTATCTGTTTCTGATCCATTTTGAGTTCGATTTGATTCTATGGATTTATACTTTAAAAAAAAAAAAAACCCTCAACTGAAGGTACAATTTTGATGAAATTTATTTTTTTCAACAAGGCGTTGCTCCCTTAACCCCTACCCGCTAACTGCTAGCGGAACCGCTGTATACGTAACGCACTAATCTTAGCAGGTGTCAAGCTACAGTTAAATCTTAAGAGTGCAATTTTAAGGGTTCACAATATATATATATATATATATATATATATATATATATATATATATATATATATATATATATATATATATATATATATATATATATATATATATATATATATATATATATATATATATATATATATATATATATATATATATATATATATATATATATATATATATATATATATATATGGGCTCAATCAATAGTGATAGAGATTTGTTTCTTGTTCTTTTTTTCTTTTATTTGATTCTTGGCTTAATCTACAATCCACCTGAAACTGCTGTTATGGTAAATCACAATTCACAGTTTTAAGAGCAAATTCTCATGAAACAATATGCATTTTCTAAATGATTTCACCTTTTTTTTTTTTAAACTAATATTGTTTTTCTCTAGCAAATTATAGATGATTGACCCTAATATTAATTGGTTTTTGATTTGTTTGTAAACTAATATTGTTCTTCCTTATGGTTTGCTTATGACTTATGATTGTAATGGTGGAAGCACAACATTTGTTCGACAAAACACTTAAATGGCTCACCATATATTTTTCTTTGCTCTCTTTTATGTGTAATACAAAGTTACCTCTAAAAGCCAAATTTTTTATTTCAATTTGCTGTTGGAATTGTTTTATTGAGATTATTATTTATAATTTTGATGGCTTTATTTTGCCTCTTATATGTGTGCATGTAATTTTTTTTTTATATTACCTAAAAGCAAAGAAAAATACAAAGTAAAATCAAATTTATTTGCTTATTGGAAATTAAAATAATAAAAATAAGAAGAAAAATAATTAGTTTTTGATTTGTTTGTAAATTGATATTGTTTTTGCTCATGGTTTGCTTATGACTCGTGATTGTAATGGTGGAAGCACAACATCTATTAGACAAAATACTTAAATTGGTCACCGTATATTTTTCTTCGATCTCTTTTATGTCTAATACCAAGTTACCTCTAAAAGCCAATTTTTTTATTTCAATTTGCTATTGGAATTGATTTATTGAGATTATTTTTCATAATTTTGATGGCTCTATTTTGCCTCTTGTATATGTGTTTGTAATTTTTTTTATATTACCTGAAAGCTTCCTTATTTAGGTACCGAGAAAACAATTAATAGAATGAATGTTCAATCAAATTTATTTGCCAATTGGAAATAAAAATAATAAAAACAAAAAGCAAAATAATTATTTTCATAGGATGAGTCTCAAAATTATTTGTAGCTATTTATGTTATTGATTCAATTTTTAGGTATCATTAAAAAATGGACAATAAAGGTAAAGGTGTAGTTGTTGATATGGAGAATGTGATCGGTCAAGGTGTTCAATGTTCCGCTGTAGATATTGAAGATGAACAACATAGATAAGAAAGGCCAAAAGAAGATATCCCTCAACAAATTGATAATGTAGGGACTAATTCTGGTTTATTTGCAGGTCTAATGGATGATGATGTGCGACAAAAGGTATTTGACACATGGAAGGATGTAGAGTCTTTTTATAAAGACTATAGCAAACAATTAGGATTTGGTATACATAAAAGGGATTCACAGTCAAATACGAAAGGTGAACCAAGAATGCATAAATGGGTTTGTGAAAAGAAAGGCAAAAAAATTACCAGTACTAGTAATGTTGTGCAACATCATAAGAGAAAACACTATGAGATATGTCAAGAATGCACTGTCCTTTTTCATGTGAAGCTAGACCGACAAATAAAAAAATTGGATTGTAAGAATTTTATTTCTTGTCATAATCATGCATTGGCTAAAGCAAAATATGCTCAAATTTTAAATTGTCATAGAAATATCAATGATAGTGATATTGCATTGGTTAAGGCTATGCGCAGTGTAGGCATAAGGACAAGTCAAATTAATGCTTTTTTTGCTCAACAAAGAGGGGCTTATCATAATATGGGATTTATACCAAAAGATATGTACAATTGTCTGAATGCAAAAAGGAGAATAGAGGTTCAAGATGGTGATACTTAGAAAACATTAGGTGTTTTTACTGAAAAAAGAAAATTGATCATTCTATTTTAATTATAAAAATAGACCAAATGGTCAACTTGGAAGTTTATTTTGGGCAGATTCTATAAGTAGTTTGGACTACTCTTGCTTTGGTGATGTAGTTGCTTTTGATGCCTGTTACAGGAGAAACATTTATAATACCCCACTAGTTACACTTATAGGCATGAACCATCATCGTCAATCAATAATATTTGGTTGTACTTTATTAGAGAATGAGCATACTTCATCATATGTGTGGTTGTTAAATGAATTTTTACAATGTATGGGCAATAAAAGACCAATCAGCTCTGTTGTGACAAATGAAGATTTAGCAATGCGTGCTGCAGTTCAAGAAGTTCTTCCTCATACCACCCATAGATTATGCATTTAGCATATTCAGAATAATTGTACTAAAGAGGTTAAGGTTCCTAATTTTAAAACTGATTTTCTTAATGTCATGCTTGCCTCTGCTGAGGTTGAAGTGTTTGAATCTTTTTGGCTGTCCTTGGTTGAAAGGTATAGTCTCCCAAATAATTCTTGGATTAAGCATATGCATAATGATTAAAAGATGTGGGTAGAGGCATATCTTAGAGGTTTATTTTTTGGAGGGGTTAGAACTACATCTAAATGTGAGGGTATGCATTCATTTTTAAATGTATTCATTAATAATCGATTTAATATGTTTGAGTTTGTCCAACAATTTGATAAAGCAATAGATAAGATCCGTTATAATGAATCTAGAGCAGATTATGATTCCATACAAAAGTTTCGAGAATGCATATATGCTCTTAATGTTTATGAAAAGCAGGCTACTTAAGTGTATACATATGCTAGCTTCATTTAGTTTCAAAGCGAGTTCAAGAAAGAGACTACCTATTTGATGAAGGGTGAAATTACTAAACAAGGCGATGAACATATGTACAACTTGAGCAAATGGCTTGGTACAGGTCCTACTAGGATAGTTATTTACAATATTAAAGAGCAAAGTATTAAGTGTTCTTGCTTGTTTTTTTAATCATGTGGATTTCCTTGCAGACATTCTATTAATGTTGTAAAAAGGGAGCAATTGCCACTAATACCAAGCTCTTATTTTCTTTCCAGATGGACCAAGAATGTTAAATCTAGATTTCTTGAAAGGGATACAGGAATTGGTATATCTGATGAGATCATGTTCATGGTTCGTTATGGTTATGGTTCTTTAACTGGTGCTTGCAAAAAAATGTGTGACATTGCCTCTAAATCTGCTATTGACTATAAAGAAGTTTCAGGTGAGGTTAGTCATATTATTAATAGAATGGAGGAGCAGAACATTCATACTACACATGATAGATTTCTAGGATTATTTCATAATAGTCACGACCTCGATCCAGTGAGAAGAAAAGGTATGCACTCAAAAGGAACAAGTAAAAATAAACAACCAAGGAAGTGTGGGATATGTTGTCAACCAGGTCATACAAGGGTCAAATGTCCAAAGGTTACTAGTATTGAAACCACTTTTGTTGCAAATAATGAGGAGAATGTGCAAGATGATACATATTCATCAGACGAAATCACACAAAGAAGGATTAAAACATTTGAATATACACAATTATTCAACTATAATATAAAAAAGTATTTTTCTATTAATTGCACAAATTATGTACATTGATTTAAACTAATAATTAATTAATTTTGAGATTAATAATTATATAAAGCCAAAAGTAAATAAAGAAAGAGGACATTAAACCGAAACTTATGATCATGTCTTGCATAGCTTTTTAAAGGGTATAAAGATTTCTTCAAACTTCACTTTCACTTCCTGCACATATAGTACCACCACATTCTCATCTAGTTCTGGCGATTAAATAATTAATTATATTAAATTTGAGAGATTAAATAGTAATTTGATTAAAAAATAATTTTTTTTTGATAATGTTTGAATTTCTCATTAAGGTATGACATCAGTGGGACATATCCGTTCAAATAATTGATTTAATTCTCAATGGTAGGACGATGGCTCTAGAGTTTTCATAATCTACCAAATAATTTCTAGCATTCACTTTAGAGAATGCAATTATACTAGTAGGAATATTTGATGATTTATCATTAGCAATTGTTCTTTTCAACCACCAGAAGACAAACAATATTTGTAAATTTTCACTTTTTATACTGCTGCTATAAAAGTATGTAACTTTATTACTGTACAATTTAAGCTGTAAAGTAATTTTAATCATGATTGAATTATATTCTAAAATAGACTTCAAATATTGTAGGTATAGATTTAGCCAATTGTATTGAACTTGTGGTTATACCATAACTTTCAAGTGATCATATTGATTTTTAAAGCTCTTCTAGAGCCACAAAAATCTTTAATAGTGAAATATTTAACTTTTCCTCACTTAAATAATGTCTAGTGTGATCATTATTAAATTAGTCTTTTAAAGATTTATAGACAATATATTTAGTTCTTTAGGAATATAGAAAAGCAGTTTTTTAACAAATTATGATACTAATTTCTCAATGATTTAGGATACTTAGTTTTTCAGAAATATAAGACATCAATTCTTCATGAATTTTATACTTTATTATTTATTTAATTAGTTTTCAGGAACTATAAATAATACTAGATCTTCACGGACTATAATTTAAAATATAATGCTAATTGTTTAGGAACTAAAATTTAAAATATAGTGCTAGTTCTTTAGGAACTAAAATTTAATTAATTAATAATCAAATAGTATATCAAATCTTTATAAATCTTAAAAAAAAAAATGATTAGAGGAACAATAATTATAAAAAAAAAAAAAAAGATTGACTATTCAAAATATAATATTTTATCGTTTCTTTTTTTTTAAATGTATTTGATAAAGAAACGACCACATAAATATTAATAATAATAGTAATTAATTAGATAAAAATTATTTACCATAAACCTTGAATCTTGTTTATTCAAATTTTTTCACTTTAGCTGGATTGTAACAAATCAGAAGCTGTCCAAAATTATGAACAGTATTGTAGAACGATTCGTACTGATAACGTGTTATAAAACAAAGAACAATTAGAGAGAATAGAAGATAAAATAAATTTCTATGTGTCAATTTCATTGATAGTAACACCTATTTATAGGTGTAAAATGTTACAGAAATAGGAATAGAAATAAAGTTCTATTTATATAAAAA